>ML258780.1:59341-102422 GCA_005239495.1 Nicotiana undulata | reverse complement strand
CCCCCCGTCAGAGGATGTGGAGATCCAGCTAGAGGACATGGAGGGTGATATTATCCTATGCAGTCTGAGGATCCTACTCATGTTCCTGACCCGATGCAGACAGAGACGACATAGGGAGTTTTCTTTACTCTCTACCCTTTTCCTTGATCTTATTTTGTTATTAGCATTGAGGACAATGCTATTTTTTATTTGGGGGAGGGGGGGGGGTCCATTTTATTTGTGGTGACATTTGGTATGTAAAAACTATGACACTATTTTTATATATCATTATTTATCGTTGTTTTAACTTTTTGTATGTATATAATTTTACCATTTGATCTATATATTCATTTCAATTATGTATATATTCGTTTCACTCCACTTTGTACATATTCAATTTACTCTCCGTAGTTTACTTCACAACTTCTTTCGTTGTTTTTCCTTAGTAGCATAGCTTCTTGTTTCCGTTAGTAGCTTATTTATAAGTTTTTAGCTTCTTTTTACGTTTTGTGTGGAAAATAAGCCTTTTGTTTTCTTAATGCCACGGTTCTTTCCAAAGGTGGATGTTGTGTGAACCGGGTGGCTCTTCTCAACGATGGATGGAGTGAAAACCTTCTTAAGGGGTTATGTCCGTTTTCCTTTTTTGTTTTCGTAAATAGTAATAATGAATAAAAGTGTCTCAAGAAGGCTTCACTTGGTACTAACACATTTACCTTCGACCTTCTGGTTAGAAACAATTTAATTGGAAACGAATAGGTCTAGTTGTGACCTTTAAACAATTTGAGAGTGATGAGCGCGCATCTTCACAATCCTTGTTTTTTAGTGTTGCATTCTAAAAAGTGAGGTTTTCTCATGGAGAGTAGAGGAAGAGGATTTTAGGATCCACAATGACCTACGTGATAGAGCGAGCTTCCTTGATAAATTGAATCAAATCTTGATGCTCTAGTGTCACATTAGAACTATGGTACTCAAAAGATCATAACATGATGTTGTTGATAATTCGTTTGTGTTAAGGGTAATTGTTAGTCCCAATTGATGCTTGATGGAGTCACCTTAGGCCAGCTCAAATATCCTTTTCTTTTTCTTGTGGAGCTGGGAATTACCTTATTTGCTTGAGGACAATCAAAAGCTTAAGTTTGGGGGAGTTGATAAGTAGGGATTTAACCTATTATTTGCTCACTTTTACTTGCGTTTTGGGCCAAAAATGCATGAAGGTATTCCCAAAAACTAATGTTATATGCTTGCTTGCAGGAATTGTTCAAAATGAGTCAAAGAGTCATAATCAACTCATAATGGAGTCAAAACTTGAACAAAAACCAAAACTGGGCCAAGGGATTTGAAACGCGGACAACACAAACATTGTGTGGTCGCGAAAGCCACAACGCGGTTGCGGTCACTATTTCGAGGTCCGCGAAAGGGAGATTCATAGAGGTGGATTTTTGGGCTAAAATATGAACGCGGTCTACACCAGAAAGGTGTGGCCGCGAAAGTACTTGTGCGACCGCGATTGGAATTACGCTGACCGCGGTGGCTAAGGTTCAGAGAGCTTACAATTCAAGAAAAAATGAGAAGTGTGGTCCGCGTCAGAATTACACCGCCGCAGAAGTCTCGTACGCAACCGTGAAAATCAGCTCAACCTCTATCCAGATTTGAAGAATGCAAACCGCGATCAGAATTACGCGGCCGCGAAAGCAAGAGCGCGGCCGCGCTCAGAATTACGCGGCCACAAAACCTCCGTAAGGGTATTCTTGTTTGAAAATTTCAACTTAGTATAAATTGAACTTATTGTCATTTTTTGGTAATGTTGAGTATTATCTGAGCACGTGAGATGGCTAGAACATCCCTTTTGGGTAATTTTGTATTAGATTCCTCCTTTAACATTAGATTTTCGTATCTTAATCATATATTATTGATTTTATCTTCTTTTCATCTTTGATTTCTATTATTTCCAGGAGTAGCTAGACCCATATCTAGGGTTGTGGCCTAACCTTAATATGGGTATTTAATGGGTATTGAATTTTAGGGCTTGAATGTTAATGGGCTAGTGATATTTAGCCTAGTTCTTGCTAGAATTATAGAATTAGTGGTTGCAAACACCGATTCATGCCTTTATGACTTAGTCTCTACTTGAGAAAGAGCGACTAAGTCTAGGAAAGTCAGGCTAACAAGGAATTAGGGTGAACTCAAGAAATTGATAGCCCCAATTAAAGGGTTAAACCTAGAGATGGTAATACCCGATTTGAGCTAATATCACTTGAATTGCATGAATACCCATTTGGACTTGAGAAAGCCAAATTTGGAAAAATCACTTAAACTACGGAGAGATATAGTGTGAGTACTTGGGTGTGATAGCTATATTACAACCATAGTTAAATGAAGCTTGCCCTAGATTCTTGCTACCCGTTAGATATCCACCTTGGCGGAAGTCACTACCCTAGTCTCTTTTAAACACTTGAAACCCAACATAAAAAATATTTTATTTATTTCCAATCATTGCATACAATAGAATATAATTAGAAGTACAATCAAAACCAAAATGTTTGGAAGTGTAATTAGAAACAAAACCCGCACTTAGCTCGGATATAAACCTAATTCCAAATCTATTAACTCCCCGTGGATTCGATCCCAACCTTGTTGGGTTAAAACTGCATCGACCACCCTCGGTACTCCATAGTAGTGTAGTCTTGGACCTCGATCACCTGCCTATCTATTATAACTCGATGGCGGTGAAAATACTGTAATATGTATATATATAGACCCTCTGCTCTATTGACTAGAAGAAAACAATACTTAACTAAATATAATGTTCCCATAGCGGAGAATACTTTAACTTATGAGAATAGGATAATGTACATAAGTTCATGAATATGAACTTCTCTTTATGTCTTGTTATCAAACTCATGTAGTTACGAGATCATGCCAAAATGAAAGAAAAGTTTAGCCTTAACATACCTTAACTCCGTTGAGTCCTAAATACCTTTCAAGAAATTATTCAAGCAACTCAACTCAATCTACCACATCATAAGGAGATTCAAAATCAGTGTTGAGTAAAGGCTAAGTCTGCAACTTAAACTACTTGCTCGTTTGCGTAAATTGGCAGCATCTCCCCTGTAACAAGGCCCTCCTCCAATACTATATACCAACAACAACAATAACATAACAATAACAACATGATATGTATGATTTTACAAGCTTATCTCTATCCCAATGTACCAAAAAACAGCCCACACACCCTAATCACTTCATAAATAAAACGACAACCAAAATAGTGTTAAACATCCTAAAGCATGTAACAACGAATGACCATCCCACGATACTGTCATTTTGTGGTGTTTCTCCAGTCCTTTTCTCCTCAAAAACTTCATAAAACATCAGCACAAGAGGCTAACATGAGTGGACTATAGAACAATCCACTAAAAGTGAAATAAACCGAACTCATGGCTTCCGATCACCGTCCCATGAATTCTAACTATTAGGAAACGAATTTATCAACCTTCCATGACACTTAAAAGCTTAAATACTGGAAGTAGGCATTTTCTTAACTATTATGTAACTTCCAAAACTCAAACTACAAAGAAAACTAGAGGTGATACAACGATACTTACGTCGTAGGGATCGTTATAATATTATCGCTTCTTGATTTTTAACCCACGATGTTAATCTTCCTTGGAAACCTTGCATAGAGATTAAGGGTAATATTTAGGGGGTATATATTGTCGTTTTCTATTAAATATGAAGAGAAGGACGATTTAAAACACTATAAATATCAGTATTTGAAAAGTCAAAGAGTCAAAGAGGTGCTTGCTTGGAAACCTAGCATTTGCCCTTCTTCCGACGCTTATATCTTTTTATCTGGATGTCGTATGAGCAAATGGATAAGGGAGTTAGAAACTACATTCCAAAACATTCAATTTGGTCTATAATATTTTCCAAAAATAATTCTTATAACACACGAAATGTATTGCTCAAAAAGCTTTAGTGACGCACCTACTTGTCACCCATGCAGTCTCGCAAAACTGGACATATCTCTCTGCTCTGATGTCGTATCGATGAACGGTTTTATATGATAGAAACTAGACTTGTAGATTGTCAATTAAATATGTGGATAATCTGGTAATTCTAAGTACATTGGGATAAATTCTCAGCTACATTTGACATAATTTTCAGCATATTTATGAATTTAACTTGTGATGATCTTTGCCAACTTTTGTTCCACATCTCACTTGACTTCAAAACATAATACACGACTATCATATGACAAAAATAACTCATAAAATAACCTCCTTATCATTTTTAGCATCCTAGTCTCACCCCAAAAGTACATGTTATAACATTCCCAACTTGTCGTCTTTCGACGAAATTTGTTTCTTCAATTGGTTTAGCTTATTAGCCTTCCAACCCTATTGGTAATTAGAGCCCATAAACTTAAATATTTGTAACCTCCAAGTTAATATGATTAAATTACTTTATGAACTTTCAAATACGATCTCATTTCAAAGCTTACAACAATAGACTTACGATGTACTCTCACGTACGAAACTACGGGGTGTAACATCATTTCCCCATTTGTTACATTCGTCCTATTATGTTGACTGATGCGCATATCAATATCATAACCTATAGATCTTATGAATAATTTAGTACTATCCTTGACATCAAGGCAACTATTTTGTGAAAAAATCAAAAGCCGGGGCATTCTACCCTTTAGGCCTTTTTCATGCACCACGACCTGTGGTCGGAGTTCTTCCAATCTCGTTAATGTTTCTACCTCTCTCGTGCAGCCTGTACGACTCTATCCCCATATGTGCTCCTATGCAACTCTTCTTTCCTTTTTCTCCAGATTTTAGCTCATATCTAGGCCTCACTTTACGAACGTATACATTAATTTAACAAGTTGTCCCTCTGGGCATCTATAGGTGTACGAAAGTTCTTCGCTCGGTACTTTGTCGAACTTACAACTATTGATATACCTTGTTTTGTAGCCTCAGTTATTTATCCTTATGAATTTACTACATCTCGATAGGTCATACTATACCATAGAACTTACTTCAGTTATTATTTCTGACGTTTGCTACCCAACTCCAGGTTACCCTCTCAATGCTTATCATATATGTATAAATGTAAGTCCTTTCATTTTCCTCATTACTGTTCATCTTAAAATTGATGGCTTAATCGCATCTCATACTTTGGAACTTTTATCTTCCTATTGTTGATTCACCTTAATGTTGATCTATAATCTATCACTGATAACTTGAAACCTCTTACATAATACATTGTCCTTTGGGCTCACATATCATCATAGAACATTTGAAGTGATTTGCTTGATTGACATAGGGACGATACAATACTTCATTATCCATATTACATAGTATCCAAACATAGTTTATCTTAAAGGGGTATTCTAATCCTGTGCAATTCATGAAAATTTTTTTCTCTAAACCATTACTCAATCGAAGGCCTAAATGCCATCCACTAATCATTTATCACAATTACACCATTATTCTACAACCAGTACAACATTCCCTCTTTTTCAAATGCTCCTAGTCTTAAGCTCCTCCGAGTATATTTGGGATATACATGGCTTTCTCTAACTTACAGGAACAATCAAGTCTCTTGTTTTGATGGGCTTAATCCCAAGGCCTTACCTATTCTTGTCACCTTCTCATTCACCTTTTCTATCCTTACTCATGTATACCTAAAACCTTTTTGCTCTACCATACATTAGCTTACGACCTACACATATCTATTTATACTACTCACAACCTTCCTTTAACTTTCTAGCACCATAGATTTCCTTAAATTATTATAGAACCTCAAGTGAGACATCACGTTGTCTCTGACTCTTCTTTACTCTCTTAACTAGACCTCTTGGTACCGGGAAACCATAGGGTGTAAGATATGCTAGTGACAACACTAGTATCATTTTTGGATACTGAATCATAGTGCTTCTAGCACTCTACCTGAAGTATGGACTATACATAACCTTATGCACTTGAGTATCTCGTACCTTCGACTATACATAACCTTATGCACTTGAGTATCTCGTACCTTCTTTATTTTTACCTTACATACCATTACATCTCACATCGTATCTCTGTCTCTTTCATAACCTCCCTTCCACATAGGTAGGACACATCCATAACTTGAAGCTCTACTATAATACTTGCACCGCTGTTCCATACACAATCTGGTGGAAGATTCATACTGACTTCTTTTGAGGCTGGTGCTCCTCTGACTTGCTTTATCGTAGAGCCGTTATTGAATATAGTTGTTGTACTATCTCTCTTGTTACTCTGATATTAAGGGTAATTCTCCAATGTTGTTAATTATGAGTTCTATAATTATCTTGGTCTAGTAATCAGACTTCTGATTTACTTAGCTGATTAACTCTTTAGATTCCTCTTCTCTCTCAGCCTTTATGTAGGCTTAAGCTATAATACGATCTGCGGCTCAAGGTATTAGTTATTACTTTAGTCTTTCGTGGACGCTATGGAACATCCATGATATAACCTTCTAACAATTCAAGCCCTTGTCTGTAACGTGGACTCAATTATATCTTTTAACCTATACAGAAGTCTCCCATAAATGTATGTATGTCGACATATATGTTGTATGGATAGTACTCTGAAATGTCGAGTACGATCATAACGTAACTAACTCCGGGTCGTAGATCCAGTAATTTATTTCGTGCCTTCTCAACTTTCTTTAAAGGTAAGCAATTACTTCTACTGGTTGTTCTGCCATATGATCTCGAATATTACTTTTGATTTTACTTCTCGTTCCTTAGTCATGAAAGGTTCCGCTTTGTTATTGAGTGCATACAATATCGTAGTGAGACTGTTGTTACCAGATCATTTTTTCTTTAGGTCACTATGCTTAAGTTGAAGCCTTCCTCCATATTTTCTCAGCTAGTCTTTCGTTGTAGCACTTAGGAAAGACCCTTTGACTCTTGTAAAGATGGGAGGTTTTTACATCGGATACCCAGCAAAAATTTTGATGTACTTACTCCCCAATAATTTCCTTAGTTACTTATCTCTGCGCCCTTATGCGCGTAGGGTTACTTATGAACTGAAATTGCATTTGTCTCCCTAGGGGGACTCTCTTGTATTTTCGTAACTCTTATACAATACCTTTTACTACTCAAACTCCTATCTGAATATTTCTCAAGGATTACGATGTCGTATGTGTGAGACTGAATTTCCTATGCTGGGTTCTACAACGTTTATCTTGCATGATTTATTGATTTATCTGAGACCTCTTGTCTAGCCATAACTAATCTCTTCCTGAATCAACTACTAAACTCGTCAGTCCATGCTCATGTTTATATTTTGCATAACCTCTCTTGGGTTCTGTCTTTTGTCTTAACTTACCTTTTGTACTACTCCAAATGTATCAAATGTTTATTCGCACTTATTTATCAATAACATCTGGTGTGGTAACCCTTACTGCCTCTCCCTGATGTCATGCTTGCATAATGTTTTGGAATCGTAGCATATCTGTAGGACCTGATTAAATGCAATATCATTGCTTTCACCATTTTACCGCATTCTTCCATTACTATTTCATAGTTACCTGAATCACATAACTCTAACTTAATACTTTATCACACCATATTCCCACATTTAGGGGAGTATTAACATTTAACGATATGAAGATTTACTTATAAATATTTTACCTCTTCATCTTCGACGTCTTTTCATGTCTTCACTAACTCTCACTCACCTTGCTGTAACCCTTCTATGCTCCGGATAACTGAATTTCGTATACACGAGGGAGACACCTTTAAATGTTATTCTTCCATTGTCAATTCTATTATTATCGAAACATGATATGTGAAGTTCTCACGACACCGACTATTATAAAATCTCTCCATCCCTAAATCATGTTCCTTTTTTTTTGTTTGCTAGCCCATACTAATTTCTATTACTCCGTAGGTCTAACTTAGCCTTCTAATAATCATATTGGAGTTACCACATCATTTCTCAAAATAAGTATATGACTTTGACTTATACTCTTTATGGTCTCAAGGCCTGTCACTTGTTGTCATTTCCTTCACTTGACTATAGACTCTTTCATCCTGTCATATTTCGAATTACCGTTATCACCAATTTATTACATCGTACTCATAATACTCCATTTACGCTCTTCTTATTCTCCTGGTAACATCTCTGTCTATTACCTTATTCTGAAAACTCCAACAAAATATTATTTCTCTTTTAGCTCCCCTTGCTCCATCTACTGGCTCTTCAGTTCACATAACATTCTCTCTTGACTAGGGACGGGGCAATACTAAGGTAAATTTTTATCCCTTCTAGGATTCCACTGTCTGTCTTCTGAAATTTCTAAACATTCTAGTATTTATAACTGACTGTTCTATTATGGAGTGCACCATCGGGGTGTCTCACACGGAGATCTATTACCACGTTTTTACTATCCTTCAGAAATGTTAGCTAATGATAACAATCCATCCACCATTTTTGGTTACTCTAACTCCAACTGGATCTTGATGTCCCATTTTTCTCTTATATAATAAATGTTAGCTCCCACAGGGCATAACTATAATGGGAGGGGCCAATTGTATATATCTTTGTTACCTGGAAAGTAACTCAGAATTCTAATACTTTTCTTCCTGAATTGTAAGTATTGATAATCTTCACTAACTGGGTACCACGTACCCTTCTTCGCTTTGCTACTTTTACTTGTTGAAAGTTTTGTCTACATTGTGATTCACTTATTTCTTTTTACCATATAGGTGGATCAATATTCATGCTTTAGGGTTCCTTATCAAAACGCTTACATGTCTTAGTACACACATGATCTGATGAAGACCTCACATTTACTCATTGTATGAATGATGCAAAATAGACTTTTTTTGACTCAACTCTTCTACAACTACATTCAATCTCCTACCCACTGTCTTTTCTGGATGTAGGTATCGTTGTATTATTAATAAAATCAAAGTTAGGAGTTTGAATCATACAACTAATCTCTACCATGTGATCTAGAGTAAGAAAAAGAGTGAAAGTCCTAAATACTCGGTAAACTCCTGCTTATAAGTGTGGTGCACAACACACCCATAAATAATACACTACTAGACACAACTTATAGACTCCCTAGGATAGAACTGCTCTGATACCAAGTTGGTCATGCCCCAAACCTGAAGAGGCATGGCTTGCACCTGGCGCCATACTCGGCCCGAGTGTACCATTCTGTAATTGTGAACTCTAGAGGGGTAACCCTCAACTTAGTCCAATGAGTTCATATTCTGAATCATCTGAAAATAACATCTCCAACCAACAATACAATACTAAACATCTACATAGGGTTGGTAAAGCCACAATACTGATATAAAAAAATGTACAAGACTCGTCTATAAGCCTCTACGGATAACTGAACTCTCTCATGGTCGAGACAGGGCCTTGACCTACCCATCAAACCTGTATATATATAAAATGGAATCCAAGGTATAGATCTGGTAACTCTGAGGCAGTGGAGCTTACCAACCAAGCTGATGTTTGACTTTATGTACTGGGAAGGTCTATACAGCTATCTATCAGGACCTGCAGGCATGAAATGCAGTGTCTCTAGCGAAAGGTATGTCAGTATGAAATAATGTATCGAGTATGTAAGGCAACATAATTGTCACGACCCAAAACCTATGGGTTGTGATGGCGCAGGACACCACTGTCAGGCAAGCCAACCCTTAATCAGTTGAAATACCTTCCTGTTTAACAATTTTCGAAATCGTTGCCTTTATCGCATTTCATAATCAAATAAATAAATTGTCGTAAATTAAACACGACAGGGAATCCATTTAATTCAATAAAACAAGACTCAACACATCCCCAGAACCCGGTGACACAAGTACATGAGCAGTTCCTAAGAATTTATACAATTACACAACTCTTGTCCTAGAATAAATGGGACAAAGGCAATAAAATACAAGTAAAGATATAGAAGGAAGGAGACTTTATCAACTGCGGAACGCCTCCGGATGAATGCAGCCCGAGTAAGTCTCCGAATCATTTTTCGAACTATGAAAGTACCTGTGCAACAAAATGCACAGAATGTGTAGCATAAGTACATATACATATATGTACCCAGTGAGTATCCCGTCTAAACTCGAAGAAGTAGTGACGAGAGGTCAACTCGATACTCACTAAGGTCCAACAGTAATAAAGTAAGCAGGATGTAAGGAAAACTGTAGGCAAATAAAAAAATAATCAAGTACATCAATATCCGGCAACAAATAACAATCTCAAATCAAACAAGTTTTGTATCCGATGTGGCGTACGACCCGCTCTCATACAGTACTCACTCATATCACTCTGCCGTGGCGTACGACCCGATCCCACCCTGTAAATCTTCGCCGTGGCGTACGGCACGATCCCACCCTATAGTCTCAATCTTCGCTGTGGCGTACGGCCTGATCCCACCCTGTAGTCTCAATCTTCGCCGTGGCGTACGCCCCGATCCCATCATGTAGTCTCAATCTGCGCCATGGCGTACGGCCCGTCCCACCCTGTAGTCTTCGCCATGGCGTATGGCCCCATCCCATAATATAATCAATCATCACTCTGAGGTGGCGTACAGCTCGATCCCATAATATAATAAATCATCACTCTGCCGTGGCGTACGACCTGATCCCATAATATAATCAGTCATCACTCTGTCGTGGCGTACGACCCGATCCCATAATATAATCAATCATCACTTTGCCGTGGCGTACGACCCGATCCCATAATATAATACATCATCACTCTGCCGTGGCGTACGGCCCGATCCCATCCCGTGATTCTCTTATCACACTTAAATCAAGCCAAGTATCACAACGTTTAAAGACAACAATACCAACCACACAAGTATACAAGTCATATTTATGCTACAACAGGGAAAAACAATGAACATGTTGTGTCATAACTACCCGGACGAAGAAGTAATAGCCACTACGTACGGACACTCGTCACTCAGTGCATACGTAGCCCCCAAACAAGATGACATAACAAACAAGGTTACCTAGAGGGACAATTTCCCTCTTACGAGGTTAGAAAGGAGACTCACCTCGACGAAATCACCCCTCGGATCAAGGATCGGATCAAGGATGCGCCTGAATCTCCGAAATCTAATCTCGACGGCTCGCAACTAGCCAAATATAGAATAATCGAATCATTTTAAGTTCAAAGAAGGAGAATAAACAAGGAAATCCCAAAATTAGGTGTTCTTGAAGAAACTTGAAATTTTGACCCCGGGCCCACTCATTCAGATTTAAAAAATTCTTGAACGATTAAATTACCCGAAGCCTTACTAATTAAATTATACAATTTGCTTCAAATTTTCATGCTCAAATCGTGGCAAAAGATCACATTTCCCAAATTCTAGGTTTCTTAGCAAATTCTCACATTTTCCCCCAATTTTCATATCAAATCTATGTAATAAAATCTTGTATTTAACTTGAAAATAAGTAGAAACAACTTACCTTTGATGCTTGATGAAATTCCCCTTGAAATGCTCTCCAAAATCATCCAAGCCAAATGAAAGAAATGAAGAAAATGGGCCAAATTATGTTTAAAGAATCTGCCATGCTTCACTGGGCTGTACCTTGCACTTGTGCTGTACAGGTTGTACATCCTATTAAAATTTTCCCTTGTTGGACACCTTCTGTTAAAACACCCATAACTTCTTGTAGAAATATCCAAATAACAAACTATTTGAAGATTTAAAAACTAGACTCAAAGATTTTCAATTTGATAGGTTGTACACTATATAACTCCTTATATATCCCGAGATATGAGCTTCAAAAGTCAGCTCCAGGCATCAGAAAATTATTGAAAACTGCTCCACCAGTCTTCTTCAGTCGCTCATAACATTTTGCACAAAACTCCAAATGATAAATGGTTTAATGTTATGAAAACTAGACTTCACGATCTATGACTTTCCTTTTTTGCCAATTGAGTGATTCCTTATAGATTCTTATATATACGCTTCCAAAGTTAGCTCCTTGACGCACAATTTGCTGTCCAAAAATGCACCAGAAAATTTTCTGCAATTTTTTTCCTTCTTTTTCGTCCGAAATTCATTCTGTTAACCTTCCGAAATCCACCCGAGGCCCTCAGGACCTTAACCAATTATACCAACATGTTCTAAAACATGATACAAACTCGCTCGAGGCCTTAAATCACATCAAACAACGTCGAAATCATGAATCGCTCAACAATCCAAATCTTTAAGAACTTAGAATTTCAAACTTCTACATCCGACGCCGAAACCTATCAAATCACATCCGATTGACCCAAATTTTGCACACAAGTCATATTCGACATTTTGGACCTGCTCCAACTTTCGGAACTGGAATCCGACCCCGATATCAAAAAGTCAAACTCTTTATCAAACTTCTCAAAAATCTTCAAATTTCTATCTTTAGCCAAATGACTTCAAAATGACCTCCGGACATCCGAATTCACTTCCGATCGCGCTCCCAACTCCAGAATCACAATACGGAGCTATTCCCAGACTCCGAATCCCAAACAGACATCAATATCATTGAAATGCGCTTTAAGCCAAACTTAGGAAATTTGTTCAAAAATGCTGACTTCCACAATATACACTGAAACGCTCTCGAGTTATCCAAATCTTGATCCGGACATACGCCCAAGTCCGAAATCACCATACGAATCTGCTGGAACTTTCGGATCCTGATTCCGAGGTCGTTTACTTAAAATTCCAGTCTTACTCAATTTTTTCAACTTAAGGCTTCTGAAATGAGAATTTTCCTTTCAATTTAACTCCGAACCTCCTGAATTTCAACTCTGACCATACAAGTCACAATACCCGAAATGAAGTTGTTCATGACCCCCAACTGCTGAACGACACGCTGGATCTCAAAACGACCGATCGGGTCGTTACATTCTCCCCCACTTAAACAGACGTTCGTCCTTGAACGTACCAAGAACTGCCCCAGAATTATTTGAAATCACTGACCATTCTAACACATTAACACATTAACTTGATAAAATCTGAAGATAATCCATTTTTTCCATATATTAAACTCAGACCCCAGTTCCAACACTTGAAATTCACTTCCATGTCTGTTTCTAATGTGTGAATACCAAATCAACTACCACACGAGGCACTAGAACACAACTGCGTATCCTTGCTGAATCAGCACCATACACCGGATAATCCATCATCTGACCACAATGACGCTCCCTGAACCTTAATAGCTAGAATTCTACGAATTTGATGCTCTCAAAGCACCTTATAAGATACACACATACATCTTGCTATATTGCTGACGATATCACCACAACAGAGGAAATGTGTAGAAATTCCTAAGCAACTGTAGAGGTAACTAAACATTTAAATCCTTCCTCCTGACTAATATCATCATCTCATGAAAACCAATGATGGTGATTGCCCTGTAATATACTTGCATAGTCTTATCACTACGATCCCAGATTTATAAATTTCGCCTCACCCAGTATTAACTGCTCAGACAACCAATCACCCCAAACGCGGCCATTAGCCTCACACGATGCCACAATGCGCCAATAGGCCACAAATTCGAATACAAAACATAAGGAAATGACTACGGAAGGGACTACTCAACTCATGCAACTAATATGATCTTTCCTCATAAAATTACGAAGTAAAACACAAGAAAATAATTGCAGGAGCCTTGCTCAACATCACACTGTTGCGGCGTGCAACCCGATCCAAACAACATACCCGTGGCGGCGTGCCACCCGATCCCATCATAAGATTTACATAAGGAAATATACACGGAGCTGAATTTCTCACTATTACAAATCACTGAATATCGGTCTCAAGCACGCTAAGTGCATAATACCATTCTGGGGAGACCGATAGAGCCATATGCTACAAAACTCCAACACGACTGAGGTGCGATATATAATCTGAATCTCAGGAGCCATCCTGCTCGCATAACCTCATCACTACGCGGAACCTCAACACATAAGAAATTATCAAGCCGCTTCACAACTCACACGGCACAATCAAAATATCACATGAATTTGACGAAGAAGGGACAACACCTGATATCCCAATACCCCTCCTTAAGGAGTGCCATACTGAAATGAACACCTTTGACTTGCATGAAGCCCAAAATCTTGTTTAAATCCATTCACTCACTTCAAGTTGATTCTGCTCGCATTGAACTAGGCTGATAGCCTTACCTGAGTCCAAACAACCCGCTTCCTTTTACTTATACACACGAGGAAAATCATCATAGCCGAGATAAACACCCCACAATCCACAACCAACTGAGCCGAACGCCATTCGGGCATAAATTCTCAATTCAGCAATATTACACTCCTTTATACTTGGTCTAATTCTTCAACCAATCAGGTGACTACATGCCACACTTATGAAATCTTCCCGCGGTCATGCTCCCACGGCCTTCCACACAAGGTAACAAGTTTGCACATCCATACCACCGACCACACTAACGTTGTATAACAAATCAAGAACCCATAACCAGGATACAAAGCCTCTTTCACCAAACACCGATCTCAGGTGACACTGAAGACAACACCAGTTTCCTTGTCCATATGAGTTCATGACATCCTTGTTAATACCGAACCGCAATCTCGATTCTTACTCCCAATTACATACTGTTTACCGCACCTAACATGCCAATATGAGATGGCGCAAGAATTTCCATCATAACTCCTGAACCACTAATAGGGTGAACACTTCATCATATAGAAACCTTTTACTTACGTCAATTCATGAGAACCATAACAACACACAAATGAGCTCTCACAATCACAATACATGCAAATCCTTAAGTAGTGGTCTGAACCACCATAACCCTTCCGGGGCCCGCCTACACCTGACAGTCCATAGCACTTGAATGCTTCCAACTGAAATCTGTTACGATGGTCCCCACACATACCTGCACAGACCATACACAAACTCAAACATGCCGAAGGAATTGATCATTGCCGTACTTATGCCATTTCACCCATGGCTAACCAATCTTTCTTCTTTTAATCATCTTTAATTACCTCGAAGATAATAGTAACTTCCTTCAACTCATAGTATCTCAACCCTCACTCATCCCGAGTGACCTTGATTCACGAGACCATGCTGCCTAAATCCCGCAACCCGTCTCACAACATCATGATAATCTTCTACAACCTGGAGTCTATTTCCCTCACTCCTCCGATACTATCCAGCGTGCTGAAATAACATAGAACACTCCAACCATCTTCCTTCCTCTTAGAGATTATACTGCAGAAGCTCGATTCTTAATTATACTGTTGCCTGAAACCCTTAAACACCGCATTCTCTAACTTTCGAATTCATTAGGACCACTACTGAGAGTCACACACTCTGACTGGCCCCGAGTACAATCAACCCCAAGGCTCTCCTAGCACATGAACAACCTTTCAACGGAGCACATGACTGAGTCGCTACCCTTACCACTTGCCTATGCCTTAAGCACGAATTCTTAATCTTCCAAAGCCTAACCCTGGTCCAATAGGACCAACTTCGCACACATTTATCGAATGCCATGCGCCATTACTGCTATACTCCTTTCCCTTAGCTGTAACAACTTGTCAATATGCCGACAATCCGCAACTCCATGAGGACACAACCCCACAACCCAACTGCAGGTGGTGGGACTCCCCCACTTTGGTTAACCTCATTCCTTTAAGCACTACCCGACTTCCTTTCCTTACGCCTGGCCTTTTAGAAATGGAACCACCACCTATCACTTTTCACATATCTTCCTTCATCGCGTGCTTCTCAATTGCGTCCTTAATTAAACATCCTTCTTTGTAGCTCTTTGAGCCAGCAGATCACCACAACTTCAAACTTTCCGAAGATCATCTTTCTCGAGCTGCCTTCATTAGAGGTAACTATTCAATTCTGAACCACTACCCACCACGATCACTGACAACCGCTTCTTCAACACTGTTTCACAGCACTCTAACCCCATGCGACCTAAGAGCTATAACACCGGCGAATTTAACAAACACTATTAGATCAAACGACGATACCACAACACAAATGAATACTCCACCTTGCTCGATAGCACCAAGCTTACTACTTTATCAATCCGAACCGGACCATTCATAGTCCAAGTGCCTTTCCTCCGTCGGAACTAAAATACTGAAATCTCGAAACCACGCCCTGAGAAGACCTCCCTTCAAGTCATTCATTGCCCCTACATATGGGCAAACATCCTACCATCCTATCAACACCGCGCGATATCCAATCGTAAGCATCATAACAACCTGATCATAGCCTCAAAGTCCTCAGAAACACAATTACTGAGCTGAAACAACATATTATTCTCCTGCAGGGCAACAACAACAGCCCCAACCAACTGCACATGGAAAACATCTCGCACCATATTCGTAGCACAATTTCAATTCCTCAAATCCTCGAATCATAGTAAGAGCTTCGCGACGTATAAGATTGAGTAGGAAGAAACATAGGCATAAGCCTTAATGGAATCAAATCGCACGATGAGGAATCAAGAAGGGAAGTACTCCTAACAGCCCTGTAGCCTCCCGAAGATAAGTACAGACGTCTCCGTACCGATCCGCAGGACTCTACTAGACTTGCTCATGACTCGTGAAACCCACGGGAACCTAGAGCTCTGATACCACGTTGTCACGACCCAAAACCTATGGGTTGTGATGGCGCCGGGCACCACTGTCAGGTTAGCCAACCCCTTAATCAGTTGAAATACCTTCATGTTTAACAATTTTCGAAATCGTTGCCGTTATTGCATTTCATAATCAAATAAATAAATTGTTGTAAATTAAACAAGACAGGGAATCAATTTAATTCAATAAAACAAGACTCAACACATCCCCAAAACCCGATGACACAAGTACATGAGCAGTTCCTAAGAATTTATACAATTACACAAGTAAAGATATAGAAGGAAGGAGACTTTGTCAACTGCGGAACGCCTCCGGATGAATGCAGCCCGAGTAAGTCTCCAAATCATTTTTCGAACTATGAAGGTACCTGTGCATCAAAATGCACAGAAAGTGTAGCATGAGTACATATACATATATGTACCTAGTGAGTATCACGTCTAAACTCGAAGAAGTAGTGACGAGAGGTCGACTCGATACTCACTAAGGTCCAACAGTAATAAAGTAAGCAGGATGTAAGGAAAACTTTAGGCACGTAAAACAAATAATCAAGTACATCAATATCCGGCAACAAATAACAATCTCAAATCAAACAAGTTTGGTATCTGCCGTGGCGTACGACCCGGTCCCATATGGTACTCACTCACATCGCTCCGCCGTGGCGTACGGCCCGATCCAATCCTGTAACTCTTCGTCATGGCTTACGGCCCGATCCCACCCTGTAGCCTCAATCTTCGCCGTGGCGTATGGCCCGATCCCACCCTGTAGTATCAATCTCCGCCGTGGCGTACGACCCGATCCCACCCTGTAGTCTCAATCTCCGCCTTGGCGTACGGCCCGATCCAACCCTGTAGTCTTCGCCGTGGCGTACGGCCTGATCCCATAATATACTCACTCATCACTCTTTCGTGGCGTACGGCCCGATCCCATAATATAATCAATCATCACTCTGTCGTGGCGTACAACCCGATCCCATAATATAATCAATCATCACTCTACTGTGGCGTACGACTCGATCCCATAATATAATCAATCATCACTCTGCCGTGGCATACCTCTGGATCCCATAATATAATCAATCATCACTCTGCCGTGGCATACGGCCCGATCTCATCCTGTGATTCTCTTATCACAGTTAAATAAAGCGAAGTATCACAACGTTTAAAGACAACAATACCAATCACACAAGTATACAAGTCATATCTATGCTACAACAGGGAAAAACAATGAACATGTTGTGTCCTAACTACCCGGACGAAGTAGTAATAGCCACTACGTACGGACTCTCGTCACTCGGTGCGTACGTAGCCCCCAAACAAGATCACATAGCAAACAAGGTTACCTAGAGGGATAATTTCCCTCTTACGAGGTTAGAAAGGAGACTCACCTCGACGAAATCACCCCTCGGATCAAGGATCGGATCAAGGATACGCCCGAATCTTCGAAATCTACTCTCGACGGCTTGCAACTAGCCAAATATAGAATAATCGAATCATTTCAAGTTCAAAGAAGGAGAATCAACAAGGAAATCCCAAAATTAGGTGTTCTTGAAGAAACTTGGAATTTCGACCCCGGGCCCACTCGTTCGGATTTCAAAAATTCTTGAAGAATTAAATTACCCGAAGCCTTACTAATTAAATTATACAATTTACTTCAAAAATTCATGCTCAAATCGTGGAAAAAGATCACATTTCCCAAATTCTAGGTTTCTTAGCAAATTCCCACATTTTTTCCCAATTTTCATATCAAATCTATGTAATAAATCTTGTATTGAACTTGGAAATAAGTAGAAACAACTTACCTTTGATTCTTGATGAAATCCCCCTTGAAATGCTCTCCAAAATCATCGAAGCCAAATGAAAGAAATAAAGAAAATGGGCCAAATTTGTGTTTAAAGAATCTGTCCATGCTTCAATGGGTTGTACCTTGCACTTGTGTTGTACAAGTTGTACATCCTATTAAAATTCTCCCTTGTTGGACACCTTCTGTTAAAATACCCATAACTTCTTGTAGAAATATCAAAATAACAAACGGTTTGATGATTTAAAAACTAGACTCGAAGATAGGTTGTACACTATATAACTCTTTATATATCCCAAGATATGAGCTTCTAAAGTCAGCTCCAGGCATCAGAAAATTATTGAAAACTGCTCCACCAGTCTTCTTCAATCGCACATAACTTTTTGCACAAAACTCCAAATGACAAATGGTTTAATGTTCTGAAAACTAGACTTCACGATCTACGACTTTCATGTTTTGCCAATTTACAGATTACTTATAGAGTCTTATATATATGCATCCAAAGTTAGCTCCTCGACGCACAATTTGCTGTCCAAAAATGCACCAGAAAATTTTCTGCAACTGTTTTGCTTCTTTTTCGTCCGAAATTCATTCCGTTAACCTTCCGAAATTCACCCGAGTCCCTCGGGACCTTAACCAATTATACCAACATGTCCCAAAACATGATACGAACTCGCTCGAGGCTTCAAATCACATCAACCAACGTCGAAATCATGAATCGCTCTCCAATCCAAATCTTTAAGAACTTAGAATTTCAAACTTCTACATCCGACGCCGAAACCTATCAAATCACGTCCGATTGATCCCAAATTTTGCACACAAGTCATATTCGACATTACGGACCTGGTCCAACTTTCTTAACTAGAATCTGACCCCGATATCAAAAAGTCAAACTCTCAGTCAAACTTCTCAAAAACCTTCAAATTTCTATCTTTAGCCAAATGACTTCAAAATGACCTCCGGACATCCGAATTCACTTCCGATCGCGCTCCCAACTCCAGAATCACAATACGGAGCTATTCCCAGACTCAGAATCCCAAGCGGACATCAATATCATTGAAATGCACTTCAAGCCAAACATATGAAATTTCTTCAAAAATGCTGACTTCCACAATATACACCGAAACGCTCTCGAGTTATCCCAATCTTGATCCGTACATACGCCCAAGTCCGAAATCACCATACGAATCTGTTGGAACCTTAGGATCCTGATTCCGAGGTCGTTTATTCAAAATTCCAGTCTTACTCAATTATTTTAACTTAAGGCTTCTAAAATGAGAATTTTCCTTTCAATTTAACTTCGAACCTCCTGAATTTCAACTCTGACAATACATACACGTCACAATACCTTAAATGAAGTTGTTCATGACCCCCAACTGCTGAACGACGCGCTGGATCTCAAAACGACCGGTCTGGTCGTTACAATAATAACTGACTGTTGAAACTAAACTGGTAATACAATAACTGAAAGTACCTGGGAGTCAAATATAATTGAAGATATGCTTACTTGCTGATACTGATTCATCTCTCTCAATATAGTAAGTAAAATAGTTGTCCGACCCTATAAAGCTCAGGATGTGTAACTGCTCTACCGTAGTAGTCTCGCTCATAGGTGCTCGGCCATACTAAGATCTGTATCTCGGCCATTCTGGGCTCTCTCATAGACGCTCGACCATAGTAGGCTCGATATATAACTTATCATCAGGTCATATGTTGTTGAATAAGAGCTTGTCCATCGATTATATCTCGATGGTAGTGAAAATACTGTAATAATGTGTGTGTATATATATATACACACACACACACATATATACGGTCAAAATGAGGGAAGGCTAATTTTGAGGCCTATATGGCATTTCGAGCCCGATCTCGAGAGGCTCGAAGCAGAGCATGATATCCGACCAAGACGTGCATCCCTCGAGAGAGTATATCGAAGGCTCATCACAACATACCTCGAGGTAGTGTAAAAATTGATGATCTTCATGGAAAGGCGGGAAATTCCCAAGGACACGTGGTTAGAGCTGATAAGGCATGCAAGAGATAGTACAAGTCCGTACTAAGCCATTATACAATTGTACAAATAGTATTTTTTTGTCATATTTAGTCATGTACTATGTTGGGATTTTCCCCTCCTATATAAAAGGGAACCCTGTTATTTTGTAACACACATGAATATTCACTGCAATAAAACATTCTCTGCTTTTCCTGCTTAAACGTGCTCAACAATTACTCTACAGAATTTTCGCTCTTCATTTATTGTATTCATTTATTGTTCTTCACTTATTGTTCATTATTTACTGCCAAAGACTACCCTCGAGGCCCGATACTACTGAGCTCGAGGTCCCCTGTCTTGTGCACATACTGGTTTGCTTATCATTTTCCTCTTACTTACACTTAACATTTCTTACCTAACCACTATTATTAAAATAAATCACATAATTTTCGAACACAAACTAAATATAATTGTTAATACCATTTTCAAGGTAAATAGTTTGGCGCCCACCGTGGGGCTAAAAATAATAGTGATTGTTTTGGTGCTAGTTTTCTGAAAACAGAAGTTATCTTTCACACTTTTTATTGTCCAAGAATCTTTGATTTCAGGTCAAAAAATGTCTAACTCAACAAATGCACATGGAAACAACGATCATGAGCTCCATGGAGAAAACTATGCATCCGCCTCAGTAGTCGGTGTGCCACCGCCAAATCTTGGGGTAGCGCCAGCACCAGTCCCCGTCGATGTAGGCTCGCGCAATGCTTTGCACATCAACGTAGATATTGATACCGACGGAAGCGTGCGTGGAGGTGACTAGAATGACGCGCAAGGAACACTAACTCAGGAGGAAAGAGAAGTTAGCTTACAGTAATTTTTGAAATGCTACAAGCACAGAAAATGGCTATTGCTCAACTACAAAGTCAACAAAAGTCCCCGAGCACAGCATGACTGAAAACAACTCCTTGAGTCGAACAAGCACCGGTATATCGAGCAATAATGGATCAGGAAAAGACCCCTCTATTATGAAAATGCTCGAGGACTTTACTAAAGGGATTGAACTAGGACAAAAAAAGATATAGGCCAATGACAAAAAATTATAAACCTATAACTCGAGGGTTGATCAGATCCCGGGTGCACCTCCGATTTTGAAGAGGTAGATTCGAAGAAATTCGTGTAGATTTCGGCTGGCTAGAGCGAGAGAGATGAAGTCTCATGACATGGATCAATATAGGTTCATCAAAGACGAGAAAGGTCGTGTATTGATGGAAGATGCCTAAATAACGCAAAGACGTCAGTCATACTTTCATAAACTGTTGAACAAAGTGGAGGACATAAACATCAAGTTAAGGGGATTGGGGAAATCTAAGAGTCACCGAGACTTTAGGTATTGTAGGCGCATTAGGGTTGAGGAGTTTATGGGAGCGATGCGTAAGATGAGTCGGTAAAAGTGGTCAGACCAGATGAGATCCTAGTAGAATTTTGGAGGTATGTGGGTAAAGTATGCTTGGATTGGCTGTCCTGGGTTGTTTAATGCTATTCTCAGGACGAAGAGGATGCTACATGAGTGGAGGTGGAGTACGATGATTACGTTGTACAAGAAAAAAGGCGATATCCAGAATTTTAACAACTATAGGGGTATTAAGTTACGGAGTCAATCCATGAATGTTTGTCAGAGGGTGGTGGAAGCACGGGTAAGGAGGGCTGTATCTATATCAGAAAACCAGTTTGGGTTCATGTCGGGTTGTTCTACTATGGAAGATATCCACATTATTAGGAGGTTGGTAGAGCAGTACAAAGATAGAAAGAAGGATTTGCACATGGTGTTATTTGATCTAGAGAAGGCGTATGACAAGGTCCCTAGGGGCGTTGTTTGGAGATGCTTGGAGGTGAAAGGTGAATTGGTAGGTTATATTAGGGCGATAAAAGATATGTATGATGGAGCTAAGACTCAGGTTAGGACAGTGAAAGGTGACTCAGAGCCTTTTTCGGTGGTTACGGGGATACACGAAGGATCTGCTCTCATCCCATTCTTATTTATCCTGGTGATGGACACACTAACACACCATATTCAAGGGGAGATGCTTTGGTGTATGTTGTTCGCTGATGGTATAGTTATGATTGATGAGACACGAGGTGGCGTTAACAAGAGACTGGAGGAATGGAGGCAGGCCCTAGAGTCTAAAGGTTTCAAGTTGAGTAAGACCAAGATGGAATATTTGGAGTGTAAGTTTAGCAACGTGTGGGGAGAATATGGATGTTTAAGTGAGGCTTGACTCACAAGCTATCCCTAAGAGAGAGTTTCAAGTACCTAGGGTCTATTATCTAGGTAGATGCAGAGATCGATGAGGATGTCACACACGTATCGGGGTGGGGTGCATGAAATGAAGGTTAGCATCTAGAGTCCTGTGTGACAACAATGGACCACCAAAACTTAAAGGTAAGTTCTACAGAATTGTGGGTAGACCGACCATGTTGTATGGGGCTGAGTGTTGGCCAGTCAAGATTTCACATATCCAGAAAATGAAAGTAGCAGAAATGAAGATGTTGAGTTGGATGTGCGGGCACACTCGAATGGATATGATTAGGAATGAGGATATTCGAGAGAGGGTGGTCATGGCTCCCGTGGATGATAAGATGCGTGAAGCGATTCTTTGATGGTTTAGGCACGTGCGGGAGGAGCCTAGATGTTCTGGTTAGGAGGTGTGGGCGTTTGGTTCTGGCAGTTACGAGTAGATCAGGCAGGACATGGCGCAACTTCAAATTTCTGAGTATATGGCCTTTGATAGGAAGGTGTGGAGACCGAGCATTAGGGTTGTAGGTTAGAGGGTAGTCAAGTGTTTCTCCTCGTTGCGCCGCCTAGTCTGGTAGCATTTTGTCTAGGACTGCTAGCGGTGTAACGACATGGCCGGTCGTTTTGAGAGTTAGCACCCCCATCCCCTAATAACTATTTCTCCCATGTCTTATTATGTTAATGGATTGATTCGGAGCGTCGAGTGATGAAAATTGGAATGTTTTTGGACCTATAGTCTTCTAAGGTGAGCTTCGACCTTAGAAATTAGACCGGAGCGGGAGCTGTGTGAAGACGGATCCGGAATGGAATTCCGTTGACTCCGTTAGCTCCGTTGAGTGATTTCGAGGTCGGGAGCGTATTCAGAGTGTGTTTTAAAGGCCAGACGTAGATTTAGGCTTGAATTGGCGAAAGTTAGAATTTCGGCGATTTCGGCCGATAGGTGAGATTTTGATATCGGACTCGGAATGGAATTTTGAAAGCGACGGCAGGTCTGGAATGTCATTTATGACCTGTGTGCAAAATTTGGGGTAATTCGGACGAGTTTAGACGTGGTTCGGCGTGGGAGGTGAATTCTTGAAAATTCCTGAGTTCTTAGGCTTGAATCTATGCATTTTTGGGTATATTGATGCTATGGGACGTGTTGTTAAGGCTCGACCAAGTTCGAATGAGGCATTTGGACTAGTTGGTGGTTTTGGTTGAGGTCTCGGGGGCCTCGGGTGTGTTTCGAGTGTCAAACAGACACTTATTGGCCAAAAGGCATTGTTGTTATTGCTGGTTTTTCTGTAGCTGTTTGGCCTTCTCTGCGATCGCAGAAGTAGGTTCGCGATCGCATAGAGCCTTTTGGGGAAGGTACCAAAATCGTTCTCCGCAATCGCAGAAGGGTATGCGCGATCGCAGTGTTGTGGAAATTAAAGCTCCGCGATCGCATGTATCATGTCGCGATTGCATACTGCTATTGGGGGTCTGGGTAAGGCTGGCGAATTACTCAGTGTGATCGCATGGGGCCCCTCCCGCGATCGCGAAGCTCAAGGGCATGAAGGTACGCGATCGCAGACCCTTGCACACGATCGCATAGGGTTATTTGGCGCGTGGGGTTTTTACTCTCCGCGATCGCAGAGGGTTTTCTGCGATCGCATAGAAGAAATGACTGGGCAGTCTTTTAAAAGTCCAAAACTGTGGGTTTATGTTATTTTCACCATTTTTGGACCTTGAGAGCTCGGGAGAGGCAATTCTTGGAGGCTTTTACATCTGGGCATATTAGGTAAGTTATTCCTAACCATCATAGGTTAATTCCTATGATTCTAGTCTTCAATTCCACCCTTAAATTCGAGATTTTTGAGTTGAAATTGGGGAAAATTGGAAGAAACTTCCTAGACCGATTTTTGGGGTTTTGATTGGGTATTTGACCTCAGATTTGAGAGATTTTCATATGGTTAGACTCTTGAGTGAATAAGGGTTCAGAAAATATAAATTTTACCCGATTTCGAGACGTGGGCCCGAGGGGCATTTTGGTCAAATTTTCTAATTTCTTGTATTAGTCCCGAAATAATTAGTTACTTTGATTTCTTGAATTTATATTTACATTATACCATCAAATTGAATAGATTTGGGCCACCCGGAGTTGGATACTCGTGGCAAGAGAGTGATTAGCGGTTGATTTGCACAGTTGAGGTAAGTGGCTTGCCTAACTCTGTGTTGGGGAATCTCCCTTAGGCATTTTTAATTGGTTTTGCTATAAAACCCCGTGTACGAGAGGTGACGAGCGCGTGCACCGAGATTTCCAACTGGCTTTTTTTCCAAAAACCCTTAAACTACGCTATTTTGAGATTTTACTTTATATTGCGTATATACATACAGGGATTGCGGGCATAGACCTTAGCCTTTCCCTCATACTGCATTGCATACAGGGATTGCGGACATAGACCTGAGCCTTTCCCTCATACTACATTGTATACAGGGATTGCAGGCATAGACTTGAGCCTTTCCCTCATTCTGCATTGCATACGTAGGGATTGCAGGCAGAGACCTGAGCCTTTCTCTCATTCTGCATTGGATACATAGGGATTGCGGGCGGAGACCTGAGCCTTTCCCCCATATTGCATTACATTGCACCTTTACTTTCTTACAGAGCTTTATATATACTGCGTTGATCTGAGCATTTTGTTATATTGTTCTTGCTAGGCTTTACTCATCATTTTTGTTGATTATCACCTATTTTATTTACTTGCTTACTATATCTGTCATTTTGCAAATCTCAGTAGGGCCTCTACCTGACCTTGTCACTACTTGACTGGGGTTAGGCTTGGCACTTACTGAGTACTTAATATGGAGTACTCACGCCCTTCTGCGCATGTTTTCCCCATGTGCAGATCTTGGTCCTAGTACGCGGTATCTCAACTAGCCAGCAGCAGCAGTATCAGGAGACTCGAGGTATAATCTGTAACGTCCGCAGATCTTCGAGTCCCCTTCTTATCTTGATGTAGTAGAACTTGTAGATGAAACTATACGGTCTTTTCTTTTCTAGATGTACATATTGAGCCGTATAGTTAGCTTGTGATGTATTGTGATATTCCGGGTTCTGGGTAAAGTAAAATGTTAATGCCGAGCGGCATCTACTTTATTATGATTTATATCACCTACTGCTATTCTACCTGTTTTATTTTAATTTTGCGTAGGGAATAGGCTTACCTAGTCGTCTAGACTAGGTGTCGTCACGAGACCCAGTCGGAGGGAGAATTGGGTCGGGACAAACGATTTTTCCTGTGTTTCATATTATTATTATTATTATTATTATTATTATTATTATTATTATTATTATTATTATTATTATTGATGGTGTTGTTGTTGTTGTTGTTGTTGTTGTCTTGCACATTTTGGCCTTTCCTTTATTAGTTGTAGTTTACGATGCTGATGCTATTTTTTTGGTTTCTGTTGTGGGTATAGATCTATTGTTTCTTAGCCAAGGGTCTCCCGGAAATAGCCTCTCTATCCCTTCGGGGTAGGAGTAAGGTCTGCGTACATTCTACCCTCCCCAGACCCCACTAGTGATATTCTACTGGGTTGTTGTTGTTGTTATTGATTTTTAAACTGAACTTTTTGGATACGCTATTTTGCATAAATTGTACTTTATTTTGTTTTATTTGGTTTCTAAAAAGAACTTATTATCTTATTTGGCGCCTTACTTTATTGAAGAAATTTCTTTATGCCATATTATATTTAATTAAAGGGAAAATTTAACACAAGAACAACTGGCCCAAAATTAATAGGTTACGATTCAACATCCAACTCCAATTGGATCTCAAAATTACTATTTAATTTTTTAAAAATATTTCTCAAGTTTTTAAGTAATTTTTTCGAATCAGTAACTGTGACCCAAATATTATTTCAACAAACCAAATCTATTTGGGTGGTGAAAATTAGATTTTTAACAAACTTAAATATGTGGGTTTAAATTTCAAATTTGATTTTGTGAGAAATTCATACTGGGTGTTATTTATACTTGTTAGAAATAGCATAAGGAGGTTGTATATTATATTTGAAGGCATTTTATAGAGATTTTTACTAGTTTGGAACCAGAATGGCAACTGAAATTCATGGACGAAGTCGTCTATAGACGCTTTTATAAAGGTGTATAAAAGTGTATAAGAGTGTATAAGATGTGTTTATACACTCATATACACTATTATACAAGATTATACATAATTTACAAAAAACTAACTTCTTCGTCTTCCTTGCATCTTTTTTTTGAAATTTCATCTAAATATTGCTCAAATCTACTCAAGTCACTTCAAATTTAAATTTTGAAATCCTTTTGATATTTTCAACCAATTGGAACAACACACAATCCAAACAACTTACAAACTCAAAACATCCTATTTTCGAAAGCAATCCTTTGAATGGCCTTCAATGGTGGACTTTTACTCTTCAATTTTCTTGCATTGCAACCGGGTGACACAGGGGGTGAAGCAGAAAATACATGGCCCCTTGAAGCATATGTATAAGATGTGAGAAGAAGAGAGAGTAAAAGTGATGGTTGTGAGAACACCGATTTAACTACATAGCTTTTAGAAGCAATGGTTGTAAGAACACAAAATTTTAATTTGCTAGTGCTTTCAAATTATGTACAATATGGGCTAGGTCGGGTAAAACTTTAAAACATGGGCCATTTTTTGTTATGATGTGGAGTCACGTGTATTTTATTGCAATTCTTTCTTAGATAAACCTCTCAAATAATTTATTTGGAATTTGACACATTTATAATGTACTTGATATCACGTGGACTTTATCGTGCGAAGGTGATTGATAATGTGGGAACGAATTTCCATGCATGTATGATTCGGAACTGTGTCTTATGATTTGTGGATTACGAGGTGTGGTGCCTCGGGTAAATCATGTTGAATGTGATGCGTTGGGAACCAATTGATAACTTGAATTGTCATCAGTTTCTTTAATTGAGTTCATTCATATTTCAATTGTGTTCTGATTTTGTTGTTGCTTATTACCAGTTATTCCTTATTGACAATTATGTTTCTTTTATTCCATTTTTGGCTTTATATTAATGATAATTACGTTGTTAGCCTTATATTGATGGTCCTTCCATTGCTAGCTTTATAATAATATCTTGCACAAGAGTAAGGTCTAGTGAGTGTCTCGACTTACCTCGTCGCTATCCACAGAGGTTAGTCTTGATACTTACTGGATATCGTTTTGGTGTACTCATGCTATGCTTCTGCACATTTTTGTGTAGATCTAGGTAATTATGATCGTGTTGGTTTTGAGAGTTGTGTTTGTGCAACTAGAGACTTCACGATATACCTACTTGACGTTCCTAGGACTCGGAGTCACCATCGGATATTATCTTTACTACTATTTATCTTCATTTCAAAACAATATTGTACTTAGAGATTTTAGTGTATTTCTATAGAGCCTATGAATCCTAATCGGTTTTGGGAAATGTATAACTATTGGTCGTTTTTAGCTATGTGTTTCATTTACTGGTTTATGTTTAATGATTAAATAGTTTAAATCTGTTATTAACTTAGCATGTGTTGGTCTTGCCTAGTCTTAGGGACTAGGAGTCATCACAACATCCTAAGGTGGGAATATTTGGTCGTGACAGACATGTTGTGCGGAATGAGGTGGATTACAATGATGGCCTCTACCAAACTATCCTCTATCTCTAGATGAGGTACCATTGAAACAAAGAGAACAACGAGGCCTCTTATTCCTTATCATGGGCTCTCCCCTCACTGCAAATAAGCTCGATTCTCTAAGCTATCTCAACTTTTTGATGAAAGTAGTCACAATGTTTGACTCTCTGGTCATGGAAACCCTGATGCCATAAGACAATCCCTCAATAAATTGCCTCACCTTCTTTGCCTTTGTGGGAATTAAAGAATTATGCATGACATGACAAATATTTGAATCTCGCCTCATACTCGGTCAAAACCATGCGACCCCATTGAAAATGCTCAAACTAGCCTCTCGACTCTTCCCTCCTAATGAGTGGGAGGTTCTTCTCAAGTAACAAATGCGAGAACAAAGTCCAAGAAAGAGGAGATAAACATGGGGATCTGCCCTGCTTGTTAGTACACCACCATATCCTAGTCACACATCTCAGTTGAAAAATCTTGATGTCAAACCCATTGGACTCTACCAAACCCAAGTTGTGAATAACCTCATGGAATCTATCTAGAAAATTCTATACATCGTACGAAGAGACACTATCAAAGTGATGAGGATGCAGTCTCTAAAACCTTTAATCCTCTTATACTCCTCAATAGATGTAGGAGGCCTAACTACAGATCTAGTTGCAATAATGGGTTGATCGCCTCCAATTGGCAATACTCCCGGTGTCTATAATATAATCGCTACTTGCTTGGAAGTAAGAGTTGCAAGGGTTTAAGCTTCCCTTCAGTCTGAAATCTGGTTGTCACGACCCAAAACTCCACACGTCGTGATGGAGCCTATCACAGAACTAGGAAAGCCGACAACCCTAATAAAACTTAGCATTTTTATATTAATAATAAGATGAAGCAAGTTTAATAGAAAGAACTCTCATAAATGGCCGATATAAACAACTGCGAGTCAAATACAATTTTTCCAAAATTCGGGTGTCACTGAGTACATGAGCATCAATGCAATAACATAGTCTGAAACACCGTCTAGAAAGGTATAACATTATAAGTGAATCTAAGAGATAGAGGAGGAGAGTCAAGGTCTAGAGACGCAAAAGTAGCTACCTCGTTGATCTTCGAACGGTAAAACCTCCAACATCAACAATAACTGTTCCCTAAAATACTTGGATCTACACATGAAGTACAGGGTGTGGCGTGAGTATAACAAACTCAATAAGTAATAAGTCTAGCCTGGGATGAAAGCAGTAGCGATCTCAACAAATACGGTAAGATTACATAGTATAATTGTACAGAAAATGTAGACATTCTTCCAGGTATAAGAGTTAAGCTCAACACATATAAAATATGCCAAGTGTGACTGATATGAGGAATATTAAATCTCTATATCTATATCCCAACAAGCAAATTGTATGTGCTGCAACACAATGAAAACTTCACGCACTCACCCTCCCAGAGTACTCAATCTGATTGTCTTAATTCTTGCTAGTCATACTCAGTCACTCAAAACTCTACGGTTCCTACTGTGGCGTGTTGTGACGTGCAACATGATCCACAGATAGCCATAAGGTCTGCGACATCGTGCAATCTGATCCCATCAATATTATTAAGGCCTATAAGTCCTGTGACAATGTGCAACCCGATCCACATATAGCCATACGGCTTGTTGGGGTGTGCAACCCGATCCACATATAGGCATAAGGCCTTTTGCGACGTGCAACGCGATCCACATATAGCCATAAGGCATGTTGCGTTGTGCAACCCAAATATATCTCACTCATACACGACTCTTGGGCCCCAACTCAATCATCCATTTCTCTAGTCTCTCAGCTCACAAATCTCATGCCAATTAGCCCAAACAATGATATATAACACAACAATAATAGTGACTCAGACATAGGTATGATAAGCAAATAATGGATGTGACGGAGTACAAAATTGCCATCTAAGCATAAATCAACAGCAAAAATGACCGTGGTTGCTCTTAACAGGATAAACATGTAGCCTAACATGATTTCTAAAATCAATTGGTAGCTGAATTACTCTAACATATAGAGATCTCATGAATGGCTACAAGGTCTAATGGCTACACATTACCACGGAATAAACCGGATCACAATTTCTATGGTGAATGCCCACACGCCCGTCACCCAGCATGTGCATCACCTCAACACCAATCACATAAAACGCAATTCACGAATTTGTACCCTCAGAACAAAGTTTAGAAGTGTTACTTACCTCAAACCGTACAAATCTCTACTCCAATAAGCCCTTGACTCGCGAATCGGCCTCCGAATGCCTCAAATCTAGCCACAAACAATTTAATACAATTAACGCGAGCTATAGGATTCAATTCCATACAAAAATGCTATGTTCTTAATCAAAAGTCAAAAAGTCAATTAAAAAGTCAAGCCTGTGCTCACGTCTCAGAACCCAACAAAAGTTAGAAAATCTAAACAACCATTCAACCACGAGTCCAACCATTCCATATTTACCAAATTCCGACGCTAAATCATCACTCAAATCCCCAAATTTATCTATCCAATCCCTAGCCCAGAACTCCAAAAATTCTACCTTAAAAACACATAAACTAGGTGGGAACGGGTAATCAATTTTATTGAATAAAATGACCAAAAGTGGATACCTCAAAACATTACTTGAAACCCCTCTCGAACATCGCCTTAATCCGAGCTTGCAAGGTCTAAAAAATAATAAAAACCTCGGAACCATTCAAATTTAAACACTTCCAAGCTTTCCTCTTCTGCGTACTTTTTAGTTGCTTCAGTTGTTCTGCTTTTGCGGAACTTTCATTGCTTCTGAGACTCCACAAACTTCTGCCCATTTCTGCATATGGGGTAACTCATTCGTAGATACGCGTCCGCATCTGCGAGCATCGCTCTGCATTTGCGACCTCTAGGTTCCCCTTCGAGACCTCGCACCTACAACCACTCTCTGCTTCTGCGACCTCCCAGATGTGGACAAACCCTTGCATCTTCGACCACTAGAAAACTTCCTTCAGGCTCATACCTACTACCACTAGCTTGCTTATGCGAACTCGCACTTGCGACCAATCCCTCGCAGGTGCGGTCACACTAGTAAATCCTACCTTCAGCACTTCGAACTCCACAAATTCAATCTGATTCCCATACTAATCGTTCCCGAGGCCCCCGGGACCTCAACCAATTATACCAACAAGTCCAAAACATGATACGAACTTAGTCGAGGCCTCAAATCACATCAAACAACATCAATAACAGGAATCACACCACAATTCAAGACTAATGAAAACTAGGGAATTCCAACTTCTACAATGAATGCTGAAACCTATCAAATCAAATCCGATTGACCTAAAATTTTGCACACAAATCATAAGTGACACAACGGACCTATTCCAACTTCTAGACCCAAAATTTGAGCCCGTAGCAACAAAGTCAACTCTCGGTCAAACTTCTAAGCTTTCCGAACTTCTAATTTTCCAACTTTCGCCATTTCAAGTCACTACTCGGACACACTCCCAAGTCCATAATAACATTACGGAGCTATCAGAATCATTAAAATCTCATTAGGGAGTCGTTCACAAATAAATCAACATCCGATCAACCCTTTAAACTTAAGCTTCCAACCTTGAGACTCAGTGTCCCAACTCATTCCAAAACATTCTCGCAACCAAATCAACAACCCCGTCAAGTCACACAACAATAGTTGAGTAGAGAATAAGCAGTGAACAGGGGAACGTGGCTACAACACTAAAAATGACTGCTCGGGTCGTCACATCTCCCCCCTCTAAAATAAACATTCGTCCTCGTACGTTTCCAGAATCATATATGGAGTCTCAAATAGGAGTGCATATTTGCTCTGCATTTCTCGCATAGTCTCCCAAGTAGCCTCCTCGACCGGCTGACCTCTCCACTGCACCTTCACTGAAGCAATATTCTTTGAGCTCAACTTCGAACCTCATGATCCAAAACAGCCACTGGCTCCATATCATAAGTCAAATCCCCATCTAACTGAATTTTGCTGAAGTCCAAAACATTAGACGGATCACCAACATACTATCAGAGCATCAAAACCTGAAAAACTGTATGAACACTCGATAGACTAGGTGGAAATGCAAGTCTATAATCCACCTCTCTAATCCTCTCAAGCACCCCAAACAAGCCAATGTACCGAGGGATTAACTTGCCATTCTTCTCAAACCTCATAACACCCTTCATGGTGGAGACTTTGAGTAGTACCTTCTCTCTCACTATGTAAGCAACATCAGGAACCTTCCGATTAGTGTAACTCTTCAGTCTAGACTGCACCGTGCGAAACCGATTCTGAATCAAATTAACCTTGTACAAAGAATCCTGAACCTAGTCAGTACCCAAAAGCATAGCATGACCTGGCTCAAACCTGTTTAACCAAAGAATTAGATTCTCTGCCAAAGCTATTTTAAGAAGAACTTGGGTTTCCGATAACAAAGAGAATAAATAATTGTAAGTAAATTCATGAACAGAAAACAATAAAGATGCACATAAAGTAAGTATATTTCAATAGTGGTTCGAAAGTGTCCTTACAGGTTATATTTTACTCCCTTTTATAGGGAATTTCTTAATATAACGTCTACTCTTTTCAGTTATTGAGCATTAATGACTAATAATGGCATTAATGTAACGTTACAATGATTAATCGTAATTGTTACATGAAGATTATGTAATGTTTGGCTCATTAACCGAAGATCTCCAATCTGCCCTGTATTTTGCCATGATTCATTTTGACTGTGTCGCTTTATCTTCCTAATTAGGTTGAGATTCCCGTATCTGATGATCCCGTGGGTGTGCTATTTCGTTCTTTTTTATTTCGTACCTCTTTATAGAGTGTTGTCCAGTTGTCATGTTATCATTGCTCCACATAGATTGTTGAGTCATCATAATTGTAACACGTGTGAAGCTCATTTTTACCAATAAAGATAGCCCCCCAACTTACTATTTATTTATCGATTAATATTTGGTAAGTGAATACTCATTTATGGCAGGAATATTTTGCCGCCGCTTCACTCGTACCATTGCACCCATCTTTGGATGTATGCATCGCTTGTCACTTCCATTTAATGCATGTGCCAAGTGGCATTCCTGGGTTGGTTATGCAATTACTCAGCGCCTTTTAGAGCTTTTTACAGCTGCGTCAATCACGAAGTGACAACTTCAATTATGACTTTCACATCACTGTTTTTCCATTTTTGACGGTTGCCTTCGAGTATAAATACCTCTTTTCCTTTCTTTACTTTCACGAAAAACTCCCGACCTTCTTTCTTTATTTGTAAATTCTTCATTCTTCGTAAATATGTCTTCTTCAAACCAATAATCTAGAAAGTCATTAATGTAGATGAATTGACTCCCTCTTCTGCTCCAACACGGAGTATGACAGGCGGTAGGCTTAGGAGCTTTGGTTCTACTCTTTCTAGGGGTGCTTCTTCTTCTCATGTTACTCCCCCATCTTCTTCTAGGTCTTCTGTTTATTTATCTTCTCAAAGGTCTAGGGCTTCAAGATCTTCATCAAAGAGTAGAGAACATAGTGAACCGCTTCGCGAGCCAAGAGTCGATTAAATTATCCCTGCGGAGTTTTCTTTCTTCTCATAACAATTCCGACCTTTATCCTGCCTAAATAACAGAGGGCTTGGTGTCTCTTGTACGTAGGGATTGTTTTTGGAAGACTGATTTCCTGTTGTTGTTCCCAACGATAACCAAAGGATAACCTCTTACTGGATTGTGTACTCTTTTGTTTATACATATCCCTTCACATTAGGATTCAAGCCTCCCATTGACTCTGTTATCATCGAGTTTTGTCAATTCATCAAAAAAAATTGGGACAAGTCGGTCCTCTCATTTAGCAAGAAGTCGCGTGCCTTAGGTATGTTTCCAATTTAACTTCCTTACCCTTTACCTTTCATAATCTTATTCACCTCTATTCTCCGATGATTTTCCGCCAAAGAGTGTTCACTCTCGCGGCTAGGAGTAAAAGGGTATTAGTTACTCCAGATGATGACAAAGATATAGGGTGGTATGTCCGTTATGTTGCTGTCCCTACTGCAGGTTTAGTAGGTGAAGAAAATTTCCCCTTCCCCTAGAAGTTGAATCTTGCACGTAAGTACAATTTTGCTCACTTTCCTTTCCATTGCTTTTGATAAATTATCAGTTCAATGACTGTTTCTTTTCCCTTTGCAGCAACCATAGGAACCATTGAGAATGCCTCTGGTTTCCGTGATTGGGTAGAAAAACTCTTGTTGATTGCTCATTTAGAAGAACGTTCGTGGAAGTACCTCTCTGGTAGGTTTGGTTGGAAGGTTAAGACCCACGGTAAGTGAAGTTTTTGTTTTTACTTCTTCCTTTTTTGAGCTTTATCTAATCCCTTTCATTTGTTAGGGTTTCCTGCTTGTGGAATTTTTGCTGCAGCGGTGTCCGCTTCAAGGTTGTCCCTGGTAAAGGCCCAGGAGATCATTGTTGGTTCCTCCTTATCGAAAAGAAAATCAAGTGGGTCCAGGAACTTAGAGAAGAAGAAGAAGAGGAGGGTTCGTATGTCCACAGGTCACGTAGGAGGAGGGTGGTCTCTGGCGAAGAGTCTGCACCCTTTGATGATCCTCCCGTGCCTGAATCCAAACTTTCTACCCTCGAGGATGCAACTCTCTCTCCTGTTCGTGAATCCATTGACCTCCTGATCCGTCATGGTTTCTGTACCATTTCTGATGAAGCTCCCCTTGATATTTTCGCTCCCCCTGCTCCTAAGGAAATTCCTTCTATTGCTCCCGTTGATGCTTCTGCTCCCGTGGATGTTATTTCTCCTCCTACTCCCGTTGTCGTTTCTTTTCCTCAATCTGCTCCGCTTGTGGATCCTTCACCCGCCCCCATTTTCATGCCTTCTGCTATTAAGGTAGGTTCTTCTAGCAGGGGGTGATGAAACAAGTTACCATAAAGGTTCCAACGACGGGCAACCTGTTGAAAAAGTCGGGTCAGGCTGATGTATGGTTAAAGCCATTGATAGGCTCGACTGAGAAATCTAAGCTGGAAAGCCACAGTATCCTGACTTGGATGAACGAGATTGTGGACTCCTCCTTAAAGATAAAACTTTCTTTTCATACGTACTTATATATGCTCTTACCATATCTAATTTATCTTTCTATGTAGATTAATCTTGTAGTCACAGAGTTAATGAAGAGACTCGTTCATATGGAGCAAGAAGCAAAGGACTCCAAACCGAGGCTATAAATCTGAAGGAGCAGTACGAGTGTTTACAGCTTGACATGGAGGCAATGGAGAAGGAAAAGTGTACCTTGGAGCAGCGAGTTAGAGTTGTTGCAGCAGAACTGGCCGTTGAGAAGGTAAGGACAAAAGTATCCTAGAGTCTTTATTTGCAGAGCACCTTTCCCGCGCCACAGATAAGATTAGGAGCCTGGAGGCTTTATTGGACCAGAAGGAGGTGTACTCTGGTGAACTTGTATAATTGCTCACCCAAACCCAGGAAGACCTCCGTAACTCTTCAGAGAAGGTCATGTTCCTGGAAAGATCCCTCACTCCTTTGCAGGCCTCTCTCGATGCTGCCGTAGCTGAAAGAGATGAGTTAAGAGCTGAAGTTGAACAGTGGGAGAAATTTAATGAAGCTCTTGAAGACAAAGAAGACATTGATGTTAGCTACGCTTATCTGAACGCCTGTCTTGACACATTGACAGAAATGGTCCAAGAGGGTTTTGATTTGGAAGCCGAAATTGCTAAAACCAGAGAGACGCTTGAGAAGTCTCAGCAAAGTCAAAACCTTTCTTCACTTGAGGTTGAGGTCTCTTCTGCTCGTGTCTCTCCATCTCAAGTTGTTCCTCCTGCCAGTGAAGACATCCCCCAATTTGGAAAAGTTTAAAGAACTTGGTTCTTTTTTTTTATATGTAAAAATTTGTGGTTACCCCCAGTCTTATCGGGGGTAAATTTGGACCCTATGTAAGTTACCAACTGACAACTTAGGGGCAATCAATGTATAAATTAATCTGGCTTAGACTAAGTTAACACTTAGTTTATTTTGCCGTAATATATTAATATCAATATCAGCATGACTTTAGCTTTCTTTGAGTTTTTGTTTTACTCTTGAGTCTTTGCATGCTTTCTGTTTTAGGTTTTTGGTTTACCACCGAATTTTTGAATTTTGCATTAAATAATGCTTAAATTCTTCGAGGTTTTTGGTCTACCTCTGAATTTTTGACTTTGTATTAAATATTGCTTAGCTTTTTTGTACCTTTTCGTTAATAGGTACGATTCATAAAAGAGGGCCCTTTTTTGATCGACACTTAATGAAGAAGATGTATCAACTTCATAATGGCGTAAATATACAAAAGAGAGATAGGAATATCACATGTTTTTCTTAACAATATATTGAAGAAAGTTTTTGTCTCGTTTCGAACTTTCATAAAATTTTACATGTGTTTGTGTATCATCCATAACTCATTTGCAACTATTTTTTTTCAACGGATTTGATATGAATTTGTATTTCGTAACTGTTTTTATTTTGCAATAGTTTTTTCGAATTAATACAAGGCAATAACTATTTTTATTTATAACAGTTTTTTATGTAATAAATATAAGGGTATAAATTTTTACCCGTAACTGTTTTTTTTTACAAGAGTTCTTGAATAAATACAAGGATAATGTTTTTTTCTCCCGTAACTATTTTTATTTACAACAGTTTTTTAATATGTACAAGGATGTTGTCGTAACTGTTTTTATTTACAATAATTTTTGTCTAAGTACAAGGATGTGCATTTTTATCCGTATCTAATATTTTGCCTTTAACATAAATATTCGTTTCTAGTTACGCATATGTTTTTGAAGGTTTCTGAATCAGCCTTTGTGCTTTTGTCTTCGGCTCTTTTATTTTGCTCATAGTCCTTGACTTGTTTGGGAAGATGGATCTTCAAGTTTGAGCTTTGACTTTTTGATAGTATTCTTTGTTTCTTCTTTGCCTTCCGTACTATATATTCCCCCAAGTGTTTGAGCATTGGAGAATGAAATCTCGAGCACTTGACTATTCCTTCCATGTGGTCCTTTTCCTTAAAAGGAAAAACATATGGGACTCGTAGGTATATAGTTTTTTTAGATGATGACTACTTAACCCTTAAAAACGTCCATCAGAAAGTTGTAACCCTAGACCGGGAATTCACTTACTTCCTCGTTTCAATGCAGGTCTAATATCATCATCTGGTGATGGGTTAGCTTTTTTCCTATCATCTAAAAAAATTAGTACACTTTTAACTGTACAAAAGTGAAATCGAACGTCATGATACCTGAACGGGTGTATTCCTTTTACTTAGAAGTAATACTTCTTCAAATGAACAACATTCCAATTAGTTGGTAAGATTCTGCCGTCCATAGCCTCCAGCTCATAAGAGCCTTTTCCAGAGATGCCACAGGCTTTTTACGGTCCTTCCCAATCTGGATTTAGCTTTCCTGCACTAGCTTCCTTCGTTGATTGGAAGACATTCTTGAGAACGAAGTCCCTAATTTTGAAATATGTGATGACCCAAAAAGGGGTCATCTTATGTGCATCTAATTCTGACTGTGTTCCGAGGCCCCGAAAGCCTCTATTAATCTCACGATGTGCGTGCGCAGTCCAGGCGCATAGCCAGGAAACCTTTATGTGAAAACTTCATTAAGAGTTAAATTTTTGATAATTAGTTGAATAAAGTTGACTTTGGTCAACATTTTTGGAAAACGAACTCGGACCCATGATCCGATTGTCCTGAAAGGTCCGTAAGAAAATATGGGACTTGGGCGTATGCCCGGAATCGAATTCCGAGGACCCAAGTCCGAGAAATGAATTTTTAAAGAAAATTGTTTTATGAAAATATTAAAGGCTTATGAAAATGAACCTTGATGTGAAACATGTGCTGTCAGGCCCGTATTATAATTTCGGAGCCCGGAACAGGTTCAATATGTGTTATATAAGTTATCTGCGAAATTTGGTAAGAAACAGACTTGATTTGATTGGTTTCGGATCAAAATGAGGAAAATTGGAGTTAATGAAGTTTTGAGGTTTTTAAAGAATTTGAAATTTGGCTTTAAAGGTGATTTTATGTTCTCGAGGTCCGAATGAAATTTCGAGATCGGGAATAGTTCCGTCATGTCATTTATAACTTGTCTCCAAAATTTGAAGTCATACCGAGTAGTTTAGGCCGGTTCGACGCATTGAAGTGAATTCTAGAATTTCAAGTTCTTAAGTTTTGATTCAATTTGGTTTTGGGGTGGAATTTTGAGTTTCGTTGTCGTTTTCCATGTTTCGGAAGTTTGAGCGAGTCCGTATCATGAATATAAAATTGTTGGTATATTTGGACGGGGGCTCGGGTGGGCCCAGGTGCCTCCCGGACTCCACACGAGGCCAAAAATCAGCTAAAACAACTACTGGTGCAGCTGTTGCTGGTGTTACCGCAGGTGTGGTTGCCCTGCCGCAGGTGCGGGACCTCTCCTGCGGTCCCAGCCTCGCAGCTGCGGAGCCTCCGCTGGTGTGGAACAAATTCCGTAAGGGCGGGTCCGTTGGTGCGGAAACCCCTCCGCAGGCGCGACCTCAGCCCCTTGCCCAAAGTCCGTAGGTGCGAGCTCCAGGCCGCAAGAGCGGGACAGCTGGCGCGGACTCCTTTTCCGCAGGCGCGATGCCAGGGTCCCAGGCCCTTTTTCGCAGGGGCGGTGATTTTCTCGCAGGTGCGGGACCGCACCTGCGGTCCCAAGGTCGCAGGTGGGGAAATCACTGTTGCCAGCCCCTTTTAAATGTCCGAATTACGGGGTTTTCTTCATTTTACCCACCATCAACTTCCATTAGAGAGCATCCAAGCTTGGGAAGCATCTCCCACGACCACCCACTGTAAGAGGTAAGTTAAACCCCATAATATTCTAGCTTTAACATTAATTCCTAGTTAATTTCACTACTAAATCATCTAAAAATCATAGAATTAGGTAGTAATTTTAGGGTTCTTGAGGATTTTGTAATTTTCCATTTTAGGCCATGAATTAAAGTAGAAATCACACCTTAGTGATTCTTAGTCTATAGGTGAGTTATTCCTTCGAGAATTTTGGGAATGCGACCATGAGAGGCCGGGGTTGGAAATTGGGAATTCGTCAAGAATAGCGATTTTATTGAATAACTAGGATAACTTCTCACATTGTGCATGCATTGATCTAATTTTACACCTTTTGACTAGTTGCGAATCCTAGGGTATAGAGTTCGGAGTTTCGGGCGCAATTATGGTCCGAGGGGTACATTCGACACGAGGGAATTATCCCCATAGGTGATGTATATACTACGTTTAAATTGTATGGGGGCTACGTGTGCGCCAAGTGACGAGAGTCCGTACGTAGCGGCTATTATTGTTATGTCCGGGTAGTTAGGCCCACATCATGCCTTGTATGCTTTCCCGTAATGCCTTGTAAGCTTTTCTTGTAATGCCTTAAATATGTTTTCTTTGTAATGCTTCATATGATTTATTGTAACGCCATATGTACTATGAAATTATGTTTTGCATCGTGTTATTCTTCTGAGGCTTTATTGAAAAGAAATTGTGAAATATATGGGAGCGGGCCGTACGCCACGGCGGAATTGAAAAGAAATTGTGAAATATATGGGAGCGGGTCGTACGCCACGGCGGAATTGAAAAGAAATTGTGAAATATATGGAGCGGGTCATACACCATGTCGGAATTGAAAAGAAATTATGAAATATATGGGAGCGGGCCGTACGCTACGGCGGAATTGAAAATAAATTGTGAAATATATGGGATCGGGCCGTACGCCACGGTAGTGTTAAAGGTACCTTATGGGAGCAGGTCGTACGCCACGTCGGATCTAAGAATTTTTGATTATTGTTTCGTTCGGTGGTCTTACTCTTGAAAGTGCTTCATTTTTAAGATCAATAAATGTTTGAATTTTTCTACTTTTGATACATGTACTTGTTGCTTATTTCCCTGACATGCCTACTGTATTTCATCATATTCTATCATAAGTTATTACTGCTGGACCTTAGTGAGTATCGAGTCGACCTCTCATCACTACTTCTTCGAGTTTAGGCGGGATACTCACTGGGTACATATTTATTTAATATGTACTCATGCTGCACTTTCTTTTCTTTTCTGTACTTGACTGTACAGGTATGGAGGCTGGCACGTCTGACTATAAGGCCGGTGCTGGATATTGATAGCATGGTCATACTTCACGGTGAGCTGCTTTCCCGGCGACATCCTAGCAGCACTCTGGAGTTCTTTTGTTATATTTCTCTGTCCATGTTATTCAGACGGAGACTCTGTATATATTGTAGTCGTTGTATATTCAGTAGTTGCCCATGAAACTCGTGACACTAGTTCCTAGCACACACGCGGTGTATATCTTTGGGGTTTTGGGATGTATATCTATGTGTACGTATTATTTCGACTTTGTATCTACTATGACTTTACCTTCACTTAAGGCTGGTATCATGTTAGTTGTTATAAACTGGTAATCTTTGACTTGTTTAATTAGATGGGAGAGGTATCACTTAGTGTAAATTGTGTTGGCTTTCCTAACCCCGCCGTTGGACGCCATCATGACTCGAATTTGGATTCTGGGTCGTGTCAACGTGGTATCAGAGCCCTAGGTTCACGAAAGTCTTATGAGTCACGGGCAGGCCCAGTAGAGTCTTGCGGATCGGTACAGAGACGTCTGTACTTATCTTTGAGAGGCTATGGGGTCTTAGGAAACTTCCCTTTATTCATATCATGTCGTGCAATCTATGATGTGCTCAAACGTATTCTTCTATTTCTCTCACAGATGGTGAGGACGCGTGCATCCAATGTTCTTAGTCTGGGAGAGGCCGCTGCCCCGGCTGCCCAAGGTCGGGGTATAGGTAGGGGCAGAGCACCAACTCGAGGCAGGGGACGAGGGCGTCCTAGACCTACGCCAGTGGCACCACCAGAGGACCCTATTATGGAGGATTAGGATGAGGTGCCTCCAGAAGCACCTGCTCCTGTGGATTTCATGACAGGGCCAGGCTTCCAGGAGGTCATGGGTCGTATGCTGAGATTCATGGACACTATGTCTCAGGCTGGTTTATTTCCAGCCGACCCTGCTACTTCTCAGGCGGGAGGGGGAGTCCAGACTCCTACCGCTCAGGCCATAGGTCAGGGAGCAGCAGCACGTCATACCCCGGGCACACCGCCTGTGGGAGGGGCTCAGCCCGTAGTAGCAGCCCTAGAGCCCAGGCCAGTTGCAGAGGGTGACCAACAGAAGATGTTGGATAGATGGACCCGACTTCACCCTCCAGTTTTTGGGGTGAGCGGGGAGAGGATGCTCAGGATTTTATTGATAGGTGCAGGGACAGACTGCACAACATGAGGATTTTGGAGTCCCATGGAGTGGATTTCACCACATTTCAGTTAGAGGGCAGAGCTCGCAGGTGGTGGCAGTCATATATTCTCAGCAGGCCAGCAGATTCTCCTCCTGTCACCTGGGATCAGTTTGCTCAGTTATTTCTTGACAGATACATTCCACCTTCTGAGAGGGAGGATATACGGGGTCAGTTTGAGTGACTAGAGCAGAGGCAAATTTCAGTGACTGATTATGAGGCTAGATTCTCCGAGTTGTCTCGCCATGCCCTTTATGATATTGCCTACTGATGCCAATAGGGTGCGGCAGTTTATGGAAAACTTGCATCCAGGTATTAGGGCCTCTATGGCCGGAGAGGTAGAGATGGGTACTCCATACCAGCTTGTAGTCGAGATAGCTCGACGGATTGAGGGTTACCGTATGAGGAGCAGGGAGCAGGGTCAGCCAGGTCAGCAGGACAAGAGGGCCAGATTCACAGGTGACTTCAGGGGTGCTCCAGCTAGGGGTAGAGGTCAGTTCGGAGGCGGCCAGTTCAGTAGGCCCTCATATTCAGCACCTCCACTACCTCCTAGGGGCATTTCAGCAAGGCCTCAGTTCGGTGATATGCCAGAGTGTTCCTATCGTCCCCCAGCCACCCAGGGTGCACCCAACAATTATTCCAAGTCATCAGAGATCCACTAGATCCTATTTTAGTGCCTTACCAGAGGGTTCACACCGTCCTCCAGCTATTCAAGGTTCTTCCTCTTTCGGGCAGCAAGCGGTAGCACCAGGAGGTTATTTCGAGTATGGGGAGTCGGGTCATACGTGGAGGTTTTGTCCCAAGTATCGGGGCAAGGTAGTGCAACAGAGTTATCAGCATAGTAGTTCAGCACCAGCAGTCCGGCCGCCTCGAGGTGGAGGACAGGTCGGCAGGGGTCGTCCTAGAGGGGGAGGCCAGTCAGGAGGAGGTCAGTTAGTTCCTGTTCACTCTGGGGGAGTTCAGTCTTCATGAGCCTCAACCAGATTTTATGCCATTCCGGCCAGATCGGATGCAGTGGCCTCAGATGCCGTAATCACAGGTATTATCTCAGTATATGGTAGGGAGGCTTCAGTACTATTTGATCCAGGATCCACGTATTCATATGTATTCGTACTATTTTCTAATTTTCTGGATATCCCTCGTGAGTCCTTGTGTTCTCCTTTATGTGTGTCCACTCCTGTGGGTGATTTTGTGGTGGTAGATCGGGTCTACCAGTCTTGTGTGGTCACTTTCTGCGGTTTCGATACCAGAACAGATCTTTTATTGCTGGATATGATTGATTTTGAGGTTATCCTAGGCATGGATTGGCTATCTCCTTATCATGGTGTGTTAGATTGCCATGCCAAGACAGTCACTTTAGCCATGC
>ML258780.1:38084-59138 GCA_005239495.1 Nicotiana undulata | reverse complement strand
TTGTTCGAGAGTTTCCGGATGTGTTTCCTTCGGATCTTCCAGGCATGCCTCCAGATCGAGATATTGACTTTTGTATTGATTTTGCTCCAGATACTCAGCCTATTTCCATTCCCCCTTATCGTATGGCTCCTAAGGAGCTAAAGGAGTTGAAGGAGCATCTTGAGGAGTTGTTGGTCAAGGGGTTCATCAGGCCGAGTGTGTCGCCGTGGGGTGCTCCAGTCTTATTTGTGAAGAAGAAGGATGGGTCTATGCGGATGTGCATTGACTATCGCGAGCTAAATAAAGTAACCATCAAGAATAAGTATCCTCTGCCGCGCATCGATGATTTATTTAATCAGTAACATGGTGCTCGTGTGTTTTCTAAGGTTGACTTGCGTTCGGGTTATCATCAGCTGAGGATTCGGGCTTCAGATGTTCCGAAGACTGCATTCTATACCAGATATGGCCATTATGAATTCCTGGTGATGTCCTTTGATTTGACTAATGCCCCAGTGGCATTCATGGACTTGATGAATAGGGTATTCAGACCGTATATTGATTCCTTCATCATCGTTTTCATTGATGACATCTTGATTTACTCCCGGAGCCTGGGTGAGCATGAGCAGCACTTGAGAGTTGTGCTCCAAACCTTGCGGGAACATAAGTTGTATGCTAAGTTCTCCAAGTGTGAGTTCTGGTTAGATTCTAATGTATTTTTGGGGCATGTGGTATCCGGGGAAGGTATCAAGGTTGATCCTCAGAAGATTGAGGCGGTTAAGAGTTGGCTGCATCCTACTTCAGCTACAGAGATCAGGAGTTTCTTGGGCCTAGCAGGCTATTATCGCCAATTCATGGAGGGGTTCTCCTCTATTGCAGCCCCACTGACCAGATTGACTTAGAAGAACGCCCCGTTTAGATGGTCCAACGAGTGTGAGGCGAGCTTTCAGAAGCTCAAGTCAGCTTTGAACTCAACACCTGTTGTGTCATTGCCTTCCGGTTCTGGGATGTATACCGTGTATTGCGACGCTTCAGGCGTCTGGTTGGGGTGTGTGCTGATGAAGGATGACAGGGTTATTGCTTATGCTTCGCGACAGCTGAAGGTTCGTGAAAAGAATTACCCTGTGCACGATTTGGAGTTGGCGGCGATTGTTCATGCTTTGAAGATATTGCGGCATTACCTATATGGTGTATCTTGTGAGGTCTATACTGACCACCGTAGTCTACAGTACTTGCTTAAGCAGAGGGACCTTAACTTGAGGCAGCGGAGGTGGCTCGAGTTGGTAAAAGATTATGATCTCACTATTTTATATCACCGGGGCAAGGCGAATGTAGTAGCAGATGCTTTGAGAAGGAGGGCAGCGAGTATGGAAAGCTTGGCCTACATTGCAGCTGAGGAGAGACCTTTAGCCTTGGACATTCAGTAATTGGCCAATCGCCTTGTGAGATTGGACCTTTCAGAGCCTCGTCGAGTTTTGGCTCATGTAGTTGCTTAGTCTTCATTGTTGGGGGAGATTAAGGCTCGACAGTTTGATGATCCATGCCTTGTAGAGCTTTGGGATGCAGTGGTCCAAGGCAGGGCCAAGGCGGTTACTTTAGGTGAGGATGGTGTCTTGAGGCTCTTGGGCCGTTAATGTGTTCCTAATATTGATGGCTTGAGGAAAAGAATTTTGGAAGAGGCCCATAGTTCTCGGTATTCTGTTCATCCGGGTGCGACAAAGATGTACCGTGATTTTAAGCAGCACTACTGGTGGAGGCGGATGAAGAAAGATATAGTGCAGTTTGTGGCTAGGTGTCTCAATTGTGAGCAGGTCATGTACGAGCACCAGAGGCCAGGAGGCTTGTTTCAGCAGATGCCTATTCCAGAGTGGAAATGGGAGCGCATCACCATGGACTTTGTGGTTGGGTTGCCTCGGACTTTGCGAAAGGTTGATGCGGTTTGGGTCATTGTGGATAGGTTGACCAAATCGGCGCATTTCATTCCTGTGGCTACTACTTATACTACAGAGAGGCTGGCCTAGATTTATGTTCGGGAGATAGTCCGGTTGCATGGTGTGCCGGTTTCCATTATATCAGATCGAGGTCCTCAGTTCACCTCGCATTTCTGGAGAGCATTGCACAGTGATATGGGCACTCAGATAGATCTCAGCTCAGCATTTCACCCTCAGACTGATGGTCAGTCGGAGCGTACAGTTCAGATTTTGGAGGATATGCTCAGGGCTTGTGCGATTGATTTTGGCGGTCAATGGGACCAGTTCTTGCCTTTGGCAGAGTTTGCATACAATAACAGTTATCAGTCCATCATCGAGATGGCTCCATTCAAGGCTATATATGGTCGGCGATGTCGTTCTCCGATTCGGTGGTTTGATCCTGGCGAGGCCAAGCTATATGGTATAGATCTGGTGAGAGATGCCTTGGAAAAGGTGAAGATTATTCATGAAAGGCTCCGTACAGCTCAGTCCAGACAGAAGAGTTACGCGGATCAGCGGGCGCGTGATGTAGCATTTATGGAGGGAGATACGGTTATGTTGAAGATTTCGCCGATGAAGGGCGTTATGAGATTCGGGAAGAGGGGCAAGCTGAGCCCCATGTTTATAGGCCCTTTCGAGGTGTTGAGGCGAGTTGGGAGGTTGCTTATGAGGTCACTTTACCTCCCGCGTTATCGAAAGTTCATCCGGTAATTCATGTATCCATGCTCCGGAGATATCATGTTGATTTCTCTCACGTGATTGATTTCAGCGCTATTCAGTTAGATGAGAAGTTGGGCTTCGAGGAGGAGCCAATCGCTATTATTGATAGGCAGGACTGCCAGTTGAGGTCTAAGGGAATTTCTGCCATAAAGGTCCAGTGGAGGGGCCAACCAGTCGGTGAGGGGACTTGGGAGTCCGAGGAGGACATGCGGAGCAGGTATCCACATCTATTCGGCACATCAGGTACGACCCTACGTCCGTTCGAGGACGAACGTTTGTTTTAGAAGGGGAGATTGTGATGACCCAAAAAGGGGTCATCTTATGTGCATCTAATTCTGACTGTGTTCCGAGGCCCGAAAGCTTCCATTAATCTCACATTGATTTGCGTGCGTAGCCTGGGCGCGTAGCCGGGAAGCCTTTATGTGAAAACTTGATTAAGAGTTAAATTTTTTATAATTAATTGAATAAAGTTGACTTTGGTCAATATTTTTGGTAAACGGACCCGCACCCGTGATCCGACGGTCTCGGAAGGTCCGTAGTAAAATATGGGACTTGGGCGTATGCCCGGAATCGTATTCTGAGGACCCAAGTCCGAGAAATGAATTTTTAAAGAAAATTGTTTTATGAAAATATTAAAGGCTTATGAAAATGAACCTTGATGTGAAACCTGTGCTGCCGGTCATGTATTATGATTTCGGAGCCCGGAACAGGTTCAATATGTGTTATATAAGTTATCTGCGAAATTTGGTAAGAAACAGACTTGATTTGATTGGTTTCGGATCAAAATGAGGAAAATTGGAGTTAATGAAGTTTTGAGGTTTTTAAAGAATTTGAAATTTGGCTTGAAAGGTGATTTTATGTTCCCGAGGTCCGAATGAAATTCCGAGATCGGGAATAGTTCCGTCATGTCATTTATAACTTGTCTCCAAAATTTGAAGTCATACCGAGTAGTTTAGGCCAGTTCGGCGCGTTGAAGTGAATTCTAGAATTTCAAGTTCTTATGTTTTGATTCAATTTGGTTTTGGGGTGGAATTTTGAGTTTCGTTGTCGTTTTCCATGTTTCGGAAGTTCGAGCGAGTCCGTATCATGAATACAGACTTGTTGGTATATTTGGACGGGGGCTCGGGTGGACCCAGGTGCCTCCCGAACACCACACGAGGCCAAAAACCAGTTAAAACAACTGTTGGTGCAGCTGTTGCTGGTGTGACCGCAGATGCGGTTTCCCAGCCGCAGGTGCGGCACCGCTCCTGCGGTCCCAGCCTCGCAGGTGCGGAGCCTCCGCTGGTGCGGAACAAATTCCGCAGGGGCGGAAACATCTCCGCAGGCGCTACCTCAGCCCCTTGCCCAATGTCCGCAGGTGCGAGCTTCAGGCCGCAAGAGCGGGACCGTTGGCGCGGACTTCTTCTCCGCAAGCGCGATGCCAGGGTCCCAGTCCCTTTTCCGCAGAGGCGGTGATTTTCTCGCAGGTGCGAAAATCACTATTGCCAGCCCCTTTTAAATGTCCAAATTACCGGTTTTTCTTCAATTTACCCACCATCAACTTCCATTAGAGAGCATCCAAGCTTGGCCAGCATCTCCCACGACCACCCACTATAAGAGGTAAGTTAAACCCCATAATCATCTATCTTTAACATAAATTCCTAGTTAAATTCACTACTAAATCATCTAAAAATCATAGAATTAGGTAGTAATTTAAGGGTTCTTGAGGATTTTGCAGTTTCCCATTTTAGGCCATGAATTCAAGTAGAAATCACACCTTAGTGATTCTTAGGCTATGGGTGAGTGATTCCTTCGAGAATATTGGGAATGCGACCATGAGAGGCCGGGGTTGGAAATTGGGAATTCGTCAAGAATAGCGATTTTATTGAATAACTAGGATAATTTCTCACATTGTGCATGCATTGATCTAATTTTACACCTTTTGACTAGTTGCGAGTCCTCGGGTATAGAGTTCGGAGTTTCGGGTGCAATTATGGTCCGAGGGGTACATTCGACACGAGGTGAGTCTCCTTTCTAACATTGTAAGAGGGAATTGTCCCCATAGGTGATGTATATGCTATGTTTAAATTGTTTGGGAGCTACGTACGCGCCAAGTGATGAGACTCCGTACGTAGCGGCTATTATTGTTATGTCCGGGTAGTTAGGCCCACATCATGCCTTGTATGCTTTCCCGTAATGCCTTGTACGCATTTCTTGTGATGCCTTAAATATGTTTTCTTTGTAATGCTTCATATGATTTATTGTAACGCCATATGTACTATGAAATTATGTTTTGCATCGGGTTATTCTTCTGAGGCTTTATTGAAAAGAAATTGTGAAATATATGGGAGCGGGTCGTACGCCACGGGCAAATTGAAAAGAAATTGTGAAATATATTGGAGCAGTCCGTACGCCACGGCGGAATTGAAAAGAAATTGTGAAAAATATATGGGAGCGGCCCGTACGCCACGACGGAATTGAAAAGAAATTGTGAAATATATGGGAGCAGGCCGTACGCCACGGCGGAATTAAAAGGAAATTGTGAAATATATGGGATCGGTCCGTACGCCACGGCAGTGTTGAAGGTACCTTATGGGAGCGGGCCGTACGCCACGGCGGAATTAAAAGGAAATTGTGAAATATATGGGATCGGTCCGTACGCCACGGCAGTGTTGAAGGTACCTTATGGGAGCGGGCCGTACGCCACGGCGGATCTAAGAATTTGTGATTATTGTTTCGTTCGGCGGTATTACTCTTGAAAGTTCTTTATTGTTTAGTTCAACAAATGTTTGGATTTTTTTGCTTTTGATATATGTACTTGTTGCTTATTTCCATGACATGCCTAGTGTTTACACCTTAAATACAAAAATAACCAACTACGGGGAAAAATCAATGGGAAAACAAGAATATTGATAAAAATTGAGCACAAGGGACTTACCTCAAGAATCTCCTAAAAAACCCTCTCGAAAATCGCCTTAAACCGAGCTTGAAATGTCAAAAATGAAGAAAAAGCATGATCCCTTGAATTTATATGTTCTGCCCCTTCATTACGCTTATGCGGAAACTTAATCGCTTTTGCGGCGTCGCAAAAGCGAACTTTCAACCGTATCTGCGGCTCCATCCGCTACTGCTGTCACTCAACACGCTCATGCGGACCCGCTTCTGCGAGCAACAAATCCGCTTCTGCGGAACCTGCTGCACTCTCAACTTCCGCCTCTGCGCCAATTGCACCGCACCTGCGACCACGTAGGTGTGGAAAGAACCTCCCACCCGCGACCTCTGCCTATTTCCTGCATGTCCGCTTCTCCGGTCCCCTTCTCTCTTCCACGAGCTCGCCTATGTGTTTTCCACTCTGGAAGTGCCATTACACCAGCAGCTGCCATTTTCAGCAATTCTTTAAGTTCCAAACTTGATGCTTTACCATCCGGAATCGACCCGAGGTCCCCGTGACCTCTACAAAACATACCACCAAGTTCCAAAACACCATACAAGCTTAGTCGAGCCCTCAAATCACCTCAAACAACATCAAAAACACAAATCGCACCCCAATTCAAGCCTATGGAAACTAAGAAAATTCCAACTTCTATGAACGACGCCGAAACCTATCTAATCACATCCGATTGACCCCAAATTTTGCACACAATTCACATTTGACATTACGGGCCTACTCCAACTTCCGAAATCAGAATCTGACTCCGATATCAAAACGTCCACTCCCGGACAAACTTTCCAAAAATCCAGCTTCCGCCATTTCAAGCCTAAATGCACTACCGACCTCCAAATCACAATCTAGACACTCTCTTAAGTCCAAAATACCCAACAGAGCTAACAGAACTATCCAAAATCCATTATAGAGTCGTTTACACATAGGTCAACATCCGGTCAACCATTTCAACTTAAGCTTTCAACCATGATACTAAGTGTCTCAATTCATTCAAAAACCTCACCGGACTCGAACCAACTACTCCGACAAATCACATAACAGTTATAAAGTACAAAATGAGCAATAAATGGGGGAACGAGGCTACAACTCTCGAAACAACCGGTCGGGTCGTTACACCTCCCCCTCTTAAAAAAATGTTCGCCCTTAAACGAGTCTAGAAATATACTTGGGGTCTCAAATAGGTGTGGGTATTTGCTCCGCATCTCCTGCTCGGTCTCCAAGTAGCCTCTTAAACTAGGTGACATCTCCACTGCACCTTCACTGAAGCTATGTCCTTTGACCTCAACTTTCAAACCTGCTGATCCAAAATGGCCACCTGTTCCACATCATAAGTCAAATCACCATCAAACTAAACTATGCTGAAATCCAAAACATGGGACGGAACACCGACATACTTCCAGATCATAGAAACATGAAATACTGGATGCACACTCGACAAACTAGGTGGCAAGGAAAGCTTGTAAGACACCTCTCTGATCCTCTAATGCACCTCAAATGGCCCAATATACCAAGGGATAAACTTGCCCTTCTTTCTGAATCTCATAACACTCTTCATGGGTGAAACCTTGAGCAGAACCTTCTCCCCAACCATGTAAGCAACATCACAGACCTTCCTATCATCATAACTCTTCTGCCTAGACTACACCGTGCAAAGCCGCTCCTGGAATAATTTAACCTTGTACAAATCATCCTAAACCAAGTCAGTATCCAATAGCCTAGCCTCACCTGGCTCAAACCAACCTAACGGAGATCTACATCATATCCCACAAAGCCTCATACGGAGCCATATGAATGCTCGATTAGTAGTTGTTGTTGTTGTAGATAAACTCGCGAGCGGTAGAAACTGATCCCATGCACCCACGAAATCAATGACACAAGCGCGTAACATGTCCTTCAATATATGAATAATGCGCTCGAATTGTCCTTCCGCTTGAGGGTGAAATGATGTGCTCAACTCAACCTGGGTGCCCAACTCTTGGTGCACAACTCTCTAAAACTGCAATGTAAACTGCTGCCCCGATCTGAAATGATAGACACTGGCACACCGTAAAGGCGCAAAATCTCTCAGATGTAAATCTCAGCCAACCGCTCTAAAGAACAAGTACTACCAACTTGAATAAAGTGTGCGGACTTGGCAAGCCGATCCACAATCTCCCAAATAGTATTGAACTTCCTCGAAGTCCGTGGGAGCCCAACTACAAAATCCATGGTGCTACGCTCCCACTTCCACTTTGGAATCTCTAGTCTCTAAAGCAATCCACTCAGTCTCTGATGCTCATACTACACCTTCTGATACTTAAGGCACCGAGCTACAAACCCCATTATATCCTTCTTCATCCTCCTCCACCAATAATGTTGCCTCAAGTCTTGGTATATCTTTGTGGCACCCAGAGGAATAGAATACCGCGAACTGTGGGCCTCCTCAAGAATCAACTGACATAGCACATCCACATTAGGCACACAACTCTGACCATGCATCCTCAATACCCCATCATCCCTAATAGTCACGTCTCTGGCATCACTATGTTGAACCATGTCCTTAAGGACAAGTAAATGAGGATCATCATATTGGCGCTCTCTGATGCGATCTTATAAAGAAGAACAAGAAACCATACAAGCTAGGAATCGACTGGGCTCCGAAATATCTAATCTCACGAACTGGTTGGTCAAGGCCTGAACATCAACTACAAGAGGTCTCTCGCTAACAGGAATGAATGCAAGGCTACCCATACTCACTGTCTTTTGACTCAAGGCATCAGCCACTATATTAGCCTTCTCGGAATGATACAGAATGGAAATATCATAGTCCTTTAGCAACTCCACCATCTCCACTACCTCTAAATTAGATCCTTTTGTTTGAACTAGTGTTGGAGACTCGGATGATCTGTAAACACCTCACAAGATACGTCATAGAGATAATGCCTCCAAATCTTCAATGCATGAACGATGGTAGATAACCCCAAATAATGGATAGGGTATTTCTTCTCACGGGGCTTCAACTGACGCGAAGCATAAGCAATCAGTCTACCTCTCTGCATCAGGACACATCCAATACCAATCTGAGAAACATCACAATACATTGTTTAAGATCCTAAAGATGAAGACAAAACTAGAACTGGTGTTGTGGTCAAGGCAGTATAGAGCTTCTGAAAGCTCTCCTCACACTCATCCGACCACCTGAAAATAGCACCCTTCTGGGTCAATTTGGTCAATGGCGATGCAATAGATGAGATACCCTCCACGAAGCGACGATAATGACCGACCAAGCCAAGAAAGCTCCGAATATCAGTAGTTGAGGATGGTCTGGGACAACTCTGAATTGCCTCTATCTTCTTCGAATCCACCTGAATCCCCTAGCTGGATACCACGTGCCCCAAGAATGCCACTGAACTAAGCCAAAACTTGCACTTGAAGAACTTGGCATAAAGCTTCTCTTCCCTCAACCGCATCAACATAATCCTCAAATCTTGGACATGCTCCTCCTGGCTACGAGAGTACACCAGGATATCATCAATGGACACTATGACAAAAGAGTCAAGATAAGGCTGAAATACACTGTTCATCAGATGCATGAATGCTGCTGCGGCGTTGGAGCCCAAAAGATATCACGAGGAAATCATAATGACCATCACGGGTCCTGAATGTCGTCTTTAGAATATCCGAGTCCTGAATCTTCAACTGGTGATGCCCAGACCCCAAATCAATCTTAAAGAACACCCTCTCTCCCTAAAGCTGGTCAAACAAATCATCAATGTGCGGTAAAAGAATACTTGTTCTTGATTATGACTTTGGTCAGCAGCCGATAATCAATGCACATCCTCATAGTACCATCCTTCTTCTTCACAAACAGAACTGGTGCACCCCAAGACGACACACTAGGCCTAATAAACCCCTTATCAAGAAGTTCTCGAAGATGCTCCATCAATTCCTTCAACTCAGTCAATGACATACGATGCGATAGAATAGAAATAGGCTTAGTGCCCGGAACCAAGTCAATATCGCTATCGGGCGGCATGCCCGACAGGTCTACATGAAACACATCGAGTAAGTCTCCCACCATCGGAACAGAATAAATAGTATGGGTATAAGCACCAACATCCTTCACAAAGGCCAAATAAGATAAACAACCCTTCCCAACCATCCAAGGGCCTTCAAATATGAAATCACCCTGATGGGAACATAGTATAGAGAACCTCTCCACTCAATCCTTGGGAACCCCGGCATCGTCAACATCACGGTCTTAGCGTGAAAATCTAGAATAACATGACATCGAGAGAAACAATCCATACCCAAGATCACGTCGAAATCCACCATACTAAGAAATAAGAGATCAACTCTAGTCTCCAATCCCCCAATAGTCTCTACACACGATCGATATACATGGTCCACAACAATAGTACTGCCTACGGGCGTAGAGACATAAATAGATGAAACTAAGGACTCAAGGGGCATATCCAGATAATGTGCAAAATAAGATGATACATACAAATAAGTGGAACCAGGGTCAAATAATACAGAGGCATCCCTGTGGCATACTGAGACAATACATGTGATTACTGCATTTGAAGCAACAACACCTGGGCTGGCAGGAATAACACAGAATATAACTAACCTCCACTTGATTAGCCTCCCCCTCTAGGGAGACCCCGAGCTACATGAGCCCCACCCCGAGCTGGCTGGGCGGGTGGTGAAGTAACTGCTACTGAAGTCGTAGTGTGACTCCTCTGCTGAGTTAAACCTCCTGAAAGGCGGGGATAATGCCTTTTTAGGTGACCCAAATCTCCAAACTCAAAACACCCCCTCCCCGCAAATGGCGATGAGTACTGAGGCGAACCTCGAGAACCAGAATACCCACTAGAAGAACCCGGTGCCGATGAGCCCTGAACTCAAGGAGCGTGGACGAACTCGGAGCTAGAAGAGCATTAATAAATGAGTGACCTTGATGAGTATTTTATGAACCATGACCGGATAATACACCACGGTGGACTGGACGAGCCATCTAAGCATGCCTATAAGGATGACCCCTGCCGTGGTGGAACTGACCTCCAAAGGGAACACTGCTGAAACCACCCGATCCACGAGGCCTCTTGGCCTCCCTCTCGCCCCACTCCTGACTGCAGAACATCTCTATCTATAGAGCAATGTTGACCACCTCATCAAAAGTAGCAGTTAATATATGAGGCCATCGATGAACCTCCTAAACCTCTCCCTATCAATGGGGACCAACCAAACTGTGTGACGAGCTAACTCACAAAACCTCATCTTGTACTGTATCACGGACATGCCATCCTGACATAACTGCACAAACTATCTACGCAGCTCCTCTTTGCGAGACTGCAGCACGAACTTCTCCAAGAAGAGAACGGAGAAATCCTGCCATGTAAGCAGTGCTGCACCGACTAGTCTGTGCCTCTCATAAGCCTCCCACAATCTGAAGGCAGCTCTAGTGAACTAAAAAGTAGTGAACGAGACCCCACTAGTCTCCAGAATACCTATCGTGCAAAGATTCCACTGGCTCTTGTCCATGAAGCCCTGGGCATCATCGGCCGTAATAGGAACCACATAGGCTTGAACAACTGCAATCGGCTGAGCTGGTAGTTTCCACGGTGTCTAGAGTCCCTGCATCACCTGCTCTAGATTACGGGTAGCGGGAGTCTGAGTACCTCCTCCGGCTTGAGAAGTGATTGTTGCGGCCGGAACAGAGACCTTCTGAGCAAGACTGGTGCACACAGTCAGATATGAGACAAATCCTCCTGAAGAACTAGAATGACAATGGGCACAGCTGGTGCCTGAGCTGGACCCACTAGCTCATCCACAACTGGAATTTGCTCCTGAAGTAGGGCAATTGGCAAATCGACAAGTGTTTGCCTAACTTCTGTATGAGCTGCACCTCTTCCCCTACCATGACCTCGGCCTCTCTCGGCCCTAGATGGTGGTACTGGTGGTTTTCCATCCTGCCCAGTAGCACGTGTCCTCACCATCTATGAGAGAATAGAATAATAGAAGTTTAGTTACTAGGATCAACAAATTCGCACGAAAAGAATGCAAGAATGTAAAGTTTCCTATGGTTCGATAGCCTCTCGAAGATAAGTAAAAACCTCTCTGTACCGATCCGCAAGACTCTACAAAACCAGCTCATAACTCGTGAGACCTATGTAACCTGGGATCTTGTACAAACTTATCACGGCCCAAACCCAGACCTTCGTGATGGTGCCTATCGTGGAGCTAGGCAAGCTAAATACTCAACCATTTCAATCATAACAAAATCTTTTAAAAAAATATGGAAGTAGTTAATATTAAAAGAAACCTTTTATGGGCAGAGTAAAATTCGCAACTCAATAAAAAATCTCTCCCAAAAACCGGGGTGTCATCGAGTACATGAGCATCTATATAGGGATATGGTCTAATACATCATCTCAAAAATAAAAACTAAAACATTAATAAAGGTAAGGAGGGAGAGTCAAGGTCTGCGGACGCCAAAAAACTACCTCGATAGTCTCCGAAGTCCGATCTCCTCAACTCAGCAACCTTTGTGGACGGAAGCACCTGGATCTGCACACGAGGTGAAGTGTGTAGCGTGAATACAACCAACTCAATAAGTAACAAATCTGACCTTTGGACTGAAGGTTGTGACAAAGTCAACCGGTACAGTTCAATATAGAATTCACAGTACAGAAAAGGTAGGCATGCTTTCAAGTTCAACAATTAAACTCAATACCAGTAAGATACATAAATTCTGAATGATAAGAAGAACAAAACTTCTCTAATTATACATGACAATGCATATGGTGTATGTGATGCACCATGCTGAAAGACTTGCATGCTCACAATCTTGTAATGCTCAATCAATCAGTACTATATATGTCCAATCCAACCTAGGGAAGATGTAACGACCCAACCGGTCATTTTGAGCTCTAGCGTGTTGTTTGGCAGTTTGAGGCCTTGAGCAGCTTCACTTCAGGTATTATGACTTTTACGCGTGGTCGGAATTGAATTTTAGGGAGTTCATAGTTGATTTGGAAAGAGAATTCTAATTTCGGAAGCTTTAAGTTGAAAGAATTGACTAAGATCGAATATTTTGGGTAAAAAACCTCAGAATCGGGACTTGAAGGTTCCAACAGGGTTGTACGATGATTTTGGACTCGGGCGTATGTCCGGATCGGATTTTGGATGGCCCCTAAGCGTTTCGGCGTCTATTGTGGAAGTTGGCATTTTGGAATAAATTCATAAATTTATGTTGAAGTGCATTTCAATGTTATCGATGTCCGTTTGAAATTCTGAGTTTGGGAATAGCTCCGTATGCTGATTCTGGTGTTGGGAGTGCGTCCGTATATGAATTTGGAGTTCCGTAGGTCATTTCGAGGTCATTTGGTGAAAGTTGGAAATTTTAAGGTTTTTCAGAAGTTTGATCGGAAGTGGACTTTACGATATAGGGGTCGGATTCCAAATTCAGAACTTGGAGTAGGTCCGTGATGTTGAATGTGACTTGTGTACAAAATTTGAGGTCAATCGGACGTGATTTGATTGGTTTCGGCATCAAATATAGAAATTGAAATTTCTTAGTTTCATTAGACTCGAATTGGGGTGTGATTCGTGTTTTTAGCGTTGTTTGATGTAATTTGAGGCCTCAACTAAGTCCGTGATATGTTTTGAGACTTGTTGGTATGCTTGGATGGGGTCCCGAGGGGTTCGAGTGAGTTTCGGGGTGGTTTCAGACCATTTCTAGGCCATTTTTAGCTGTTGGTTTTTGGCTACAGCAGTGTGCTACGCGTTCGCGGGGAATTGGTCACGATTGCATTGAGTAAAATGAGAGAAAAGGGTCAGGGAATCGCGATCGCAGAAGGTCTTTCGCGATCGCGTAGAGGAATGTTTCTGCTGCACTGACCCGACTTTGGAAGCTCGTATCTTGCAATCTATAAGGAATTTGGAGATGATCCCAGAATATAAGAGGTGTAGATCTTTGTGTTTAGTATTCATAAAGTCAAACCAGTTGGTATTTGGAGTTGTATCCAAAAAGTTTTGGCTCATATATTACAGCCTGTCAGGGAAGAGGTTTGAAATCGCATTGTGTTGCATAGGGATGACTTTGGCAGCTTATATCTCGTACTCTATGGGAAATTGGGAAATGATCAAAGAACTAAAGTTGTTGCTCTTGGTGTCTAGTTTTCAAAATGTCAAACCATTTGCAATTTGGAGCTTCATACAAAAAGTTATGACCATTATACTAGAGGCTGTCGGGAAGAGCTAGGCATTTGTTCTTCGCGATCACGAATGGCAAATTTTGGGCTGAGAAAAGTTGTGCTTCGCGAGCGCGAAGTAGTTTATGTGATCGCGATGAGTAAATACCTGGGCAGAAGTTATATATCGAGGTTTCAACCAGTTTTAGCATATTTGAAGCTATGGAGTTCGGATTGAAGCAATTTTTTAGGCGATTTTCACCATATCGAAGGGGTTAAGTTCTTTCTTCACAATTTTGAGTTAAATACAAGACTATATATGGATTAGAACATGGAAATTAGTGGGAATTTTGGAATTTTGAAGAAAACCTAGAAATTAGTATTTTTGGATTTTGACCACGAATATTGGCATGGAATTGGAAATATATTATATATTGAGTTTCTGGGGTTATGGGTAAAGTTTATCTTCAAAAAATTTTGGAATCCAGGCACGTGGGCCGGAGGGTGATTTTATCGACTTTTCGAACGGAGTTGGAAAATTGTTGTAAATAGGATTATGATTAATATTACAGTATATATTTATGGAATTTCTCAATATTTGACTAGTTTTGGAGCGTCGAGCATTGATTTGAGTTGTTTGAAGGGCTTGGGAGCCGGATATGGAATTTCGGAGAGAGGTATGTCTCCTTTCTAACATTGTAAGAGGGAATTAACCCTATAGGTGAACTAAATTATTAGGTGCTTCTATTTGTGGGGGCTACATACGCACGAGGTGAAGAGAGTCTGAGCTACTAGTTATGCCTATGTCCGGGTAGTTTTAGTCTTACATCATGCCTTGTTGATATTATTATTGATTTGTATTTATTGTTTGCTTTGAGAAGGAGTTGTATTGAGCATGCTTATCAAACATTTTTGAAACGAGTCGAGAATTTTATAAAAAATGGGAATCTTGAAAGTCTTCTTTGAAATTTCCTATTTTGAAAAGAATGGAGGAATACTTTAATAACTTGAGAAATCTATGTGTAACCGCGTCGCATGTATGATTTGCGAGCGTTGTATTTCCTTCTACTACTCTTATCGGATCGGGTTGTTCCCCTCGGCAAGATTTATGTACCACACTCTCATGGGAGCGGGCCGTTCACCTCGGCAGGTTAATAGATGCATCTATGGTTCGCGCCGTTCGACCCTCCGGCAGCGCACATTTTATTATTTTGTTGGATCGGTCCGTACGACCTCGACATTATTTGCGCATGCTATTTGCTTGGTACTCTCTATGATTTGAACTGCTTAAATGCCTTGAGATATAAGTTGTTAACTGAAATGACAGAAACTTAAATTATAATTATGAAAGAAGTCTTCACTTCCTGTTGTTATCTGTTATTTAATAATGACATTCATGCTTAGCGTCACATTTAATTATATTAATTTGACCCTAGCAAGTGTCAAGTTGACCCTTCGTCACTACCTCTTCAGGGTTAGGCGGGATACTTACGGGGTACGCATTGTTTTCGTACTCATATTACACTTGCTGTACATTTTGATGTAATAAGTACATGTATGGATTGTGGCCTTGTGGGCACAGCGGCGTGGTGGATACGGGGTCTTAGGTGAGCTGCATCTTTGAGATGATCCGCAGCCTGCAAAGTCTCTTTCTGAGAACTTGTATCTTCTTTTTTGTCAAAACTTATATTATGGGCAGTTGTTGTATTCTATTTTACTTCCTAGTAAAAGCTCATGCACTTGTGACACCGGGTTCTGAGATGATTATGGGGTGTTTTGTACTGAAATTTGAAAACGTCAATATTTGTTTGTTACTAGTTAAATTATAGGAAATTTATGTTTTCAGAAGCACTAAAATGAGAATTTAAATTACTATTTAGTGTTGGCTTGCCTGACGATGGTGTCCGGCACCATCACGACATTTCATACGATTTTGGGTCGTGACAGAAGATCCATCCCGGAATGTATACATCAATTGACCATCATTAACTCAGTACTGGCTAGGGTCAATCCAGCCTGTGGGGAAGATCCATCCCCAAGTATAAATGCGTCGGACAATATCCATGTCCAAGGAAGATCCATCCCCTTAATATAAATCAATCGCGCTCACTAGGTGTGTGTGTAGACTTCGCAGGGGCTCCTTCGGCCCAAGCGTTATCATAAATAAGTAAAACCACTATAGAATTCATCCAAATCCCATAAATGTCACTCATAATCAGTCCCTCAGCCTCACCAAGTCATCAATCTCTCCAGTCTCTCTCTCACGGGCTCACAATGTCATGAAACTAGCCCGAAAATAATAATATGATGTATCAATGAATAACAACAAAAACTGAGATATGATATGTAATGAATGAATATGAGTGAATACAAAATTTCAATGAAAACAATAAGTCAACAGCAAGAAACGACCACTATGGGTCCCAACAATATCAGCATATAGCCTAAACATGAACCCTAGCTTGATGGACATCTTCATTACTTTATCACATGATGAAGACGTGGATATCAATAAGATAGATCCACTATACAGTGCCATGGAATCGACAGGTCACAATTCTCACGGTGCAGTCCTGCACGCCCATCACTTGGCATGTGCATCACCTCAACACCAACCATATAACACATAATTTCGGGTTTCAAACCCTCAAAGTCAATTTTAGAAGTGTTACTTACCTCAATCCGAAAAAATCCCTATTCCAACACAAATTTGCCTCGCAAATCGACCTCCAAATGTACCGAATCTAGTCACAAGAAGTACAATATAATCAGCACGGGCTAAAGGAAACAATTCCATAAGGAAATACTAGGTTTTTAATCAAAAATCCAAAATCGGCTCAAAGTCGGCCCCCGGGCCAACATCTTGACATTCGATAAAAGTCAAGAAACCTGAAAGCCCATTCAACCACGTGTCTAACCATACCAAATATATCAAAATACTAAACCAAATCATCACCTAAATCTCCAAATCAAACTCCCCAAACCCCTAGCCTCAAACCCCCAATTAACACCTTAAATACAAAAAATAACCAACTAGGCAGAAAAATCAATGGGAAAACAATATTATTGATAAAAAACGAGCATAAGGGATTAACTCAAGAATCTCCTAAAAACCCCTCTAAAATCGCAAATAGAGCTTGAGATGTCAAAAATGAAGAAAAATCGTGAACCCTTGAATTTATATGTTCTTCCCAATGATTACGCTTATGCGAAAACTTAGCCGCTTTTGCAGCATCGCAGAATGAGCTTTCAACCGCATCTGCGACTCAATCCTCTTATGCGGTCAATCAACACGCTCATGTGGACTGGCTTCTGCGAGCAACAAATCTGCTTCTGCGGAACCAGCCCCCCTCTCAACTTCAACTTCTGCGCCAATTGCACTGTCGTAGGTGCGGAAAGAACCTCGTACCTACGACCCCTGCTTATTTCCTTCCTGGCCTCTTCTACGGTCTATTTCTCACTTTTGCGAGCTTGCAAATGCGGTGCCCACTACGCAGGTGTGATTACACTAGCAGCTGCCAACTTCAACAATTCTTTATGTTCCAAACTTGATCCGTCAACCATCCAAAATTGACCCGAGGCCCTCGGGACCTCAACCAAACATACCACCAAGTCCCAAAACATCATACGAACTTAGTCGATCCCTCAAATCACCTCAAACAACATCAAAAACATGAATCACACCCGAATTCAAGCCAATAGAAACTAAGGAAATTCAAACTTCTACGAACGACGCCGAAACCTATCTAATCATGTCCGATTGACCCCAAATTTACACACAAGTCATATTTGACATTACGGACCTACTCCAACTTTCGGAATCGTTCCGACCCCGATATCAAAAAGTTCACTCCTGGTCAAACTTTCCAAAAATCTAACTTTTGCCATTTCAAGCGTAATTCCACTACAGACCTCCAAATCACAATCCGGACACACTCCTAAGTCCAGAATCACCCAATGGAGTTTACAGAACTATCAAAACTCCATTCTAGAGTTGTTTACACATAGGACAACATCCGATCAACCATTTCAACTTAAGCTTTCCACCATGATACTAAGTATCTCAATTCATTCCAAAACCTCACCGGACCCGAACCAACTACCCTGACAAATCACATAGAAGATACAAAGTAGAAAATGAGTAGTAAATGAGGGAACGAGGTTACAACTCTCGAAACGACCATTCGGGTCGTTACAAAAATCATGACAAATCAAAGCCCATATCTTGCAGCAATACACAACCAACAGCTCATAACCAAGATGCAAGAAGAACTTGATAATTGGAGGAAGAGTGAACGTCCCAATAGAAAATCCGAAAGCTCTTCAAGTAGTTCTATTCCAAGATCCAAAAAAAAACATAAGGAAGAGAAACTATGGAAGACAAAGGTGCATAAGAACTCAAGTTCAAAGAAAAATACTTAGGCACCAAAGGAAAAAACTATATATGGTAAAAACATTTAAGCTTTAAGAAATGAGGGGGAACATCAGACACATATGAATGATGGAGAAGGGTCAATCAAAGAACCTCAAAAACAAAACATCACTTTGAGTGAGAAAGAACCTCTTGATGAATGGGCGGACATTACCACCACTTAAGAGGAGGAATCGACAGAGTATTCAACTGAAGAAGATACTACTGATGAGGAAACTGAGTTATTGACACAGGTTGTTTGTGGAAGAAAACCAAACACAAAAGCTAAGGGAGTCCAGAAGTCTATTGGCAAAGCTTGTAAGAAAAATGGGTTGTCACCAAGGTAAGCAACAAAGAAGAAGAAAAATGAAAAGAATAGAGAATCTCCTGTTACTAGGAATCAAAAGAATACTTTACAAACAACCCCTAATATTTCTATCAATGATTAAGCTTCTTAATTGGAATATTAAGGGAATGAAATCCCAGGCCTCTAGTGAAAGGCTAGTGTACTTGATCAAATACCATAAAGTAACTTTTGTGGCTATACAAGAACTTTTATGCAGGATACTACAATTGATTTCTACAAAAATATGATGGGTGTGCAGGGTAGTTTTGCAAATATTACTAGTATTTGGGTCTTCTGAAGATTTGAATTGAACTGCAATGTCTTTGCAAATCATGAACAGCTGGTCACGTGCAAAATTACTCCTAGTAATCCTGGTAAGGATATATTTATCTCGGTTGTATATGCAAAATCCAAAGCAGCAGAAAGGGAAGATTTATGGGAATATATGAGAGTTTTTGCCTCAACCATATCTAATCCGGGCTACTATAGGAGATTTTAACACCATTTTGAGCGTCGATGAAAAGTTGGGTGGCACCCCTTAGAAATTATAAAAAAGTCTTCCTTTTTTTGAATGTTTGCAGGAATGTGATTTAGTGAATATGGGCTACACTAGGCGAACTTTCACCTGGCGTAATGAAAGAAAATAGAGAGATATTATTTGGAAAAGATTAGATAGGTTGGTTGCAAATGATAAATGAGATGCATGCTTTTCCAAAACTACTATTCAACACCTAACAAGAGCCAGTTCTGATCACTGCCCATTATTAATGTTTGCAGAGAATGATGTAGATAACTACATCAAGTACTTCAAGTTTTTGAATTTCTGGGTAGATCAAGATGAGATGTCTGGCAATATCTTCTGGGTGGTTCAACAGAAACTGGAAAAAACAAGCAAAGCTTTAAGCGATTGGTCTAAGAATAAAGTTGGTGATATTTTTGTTACGACATAACATCTTGAAATTAATATTAACCAATGTGAGGAAGCTTACCAAATTTATTTACACCATGATGACATAGTGAATCTTAACAAATCTAAAGTTGAATTGACGGTTCATTATAAATTGATTGGGGCTTTCTAGAAACAAAAGGCTAATCTCAAATGGCAATTAGAGGGTGATGAAAACACTAAGTATTTCTATTCCGTTTTCAGAGGCAAAAGGAAGTTACTAAACAATCATAGAATCAATGTGGATGGTCGGTGGTTAGAGGGAAGAGATGAAATTGCATCTACTGCTAGTAATTTCTATCAAGACCTATTTAAAGGTGACAATCTGAATATTGATTTGACTATTATGAGTTGCATCCCTACATTGATTAGTGAAGAAGATAATATTATGCTTCTAGCAGAGCCAACTCATGAAGAGGTTAGAAATTCCATTTTTGATATAAATTCCAATAGTGTTGCTGGCCTTGATGGTTTTAACAGTTTATTCTTCCAGTGAACTTGGAGTATTATTGGAGAGGGTATGGTAAAACTAGTTAGAGCAATGTTTAATAGGGATCAAATGCCTAGATTGTTTACCAGTACTTGTCTTGTTCACATACCTAAAATAGAATCTCCTCAAGCATTCTCGGATTTCGAACCTATTAGTCTCAGTAACATCACACAGAAGATGGTCTCAAAAGTGTTGAATGATAGATTGTCTAGGCTGCTCGTAAGATTATCTCACACAATCAAAGTGGACTCATAAAAGGAAGAGCTATTGGGAAAAATATTTTGTTGGCTCGGGAAATTATTCACGAAATAAGAAAATCTACTATTGAAGGAAATGTCGTAGTCAAACTGGATATAAACAAAGATTATGACAGGCTATCTTGGCATTTTATGGGTTCTGTCATGAGGAAAATGGGCTTCAATGAGAAATGGATCCATATCAATTGGAATCTCCTATCTAATAACTTGTATTCTATTATCCTTAATGGCAGAAGACATGGATTCTTCAAATCCCAGAGAGGAGTCAAACAGGGAGACCCTATATTCATAATTGTTGCTGAAGTTCTAGAATGTTAAATAATCTCTATGATAATCCAAGTCTCGTTGGCTTCATCATGCAATCAAATGAACCAAGGATCAATCATCTATCTTATGCTGACGATGTTATTATTTTTTCTTAGGAAAAACCATGACATTACGATTGATTCAAGAGACTCCGACGAGATATGAAAAGAACTTTGGTCAACTCATACATAAAGGAAAAAAAGTGTTTCTCAATGGATAAGGATATCTCTTAGATAAGAAAGAACATAGTATCAAGGATACTGGAGTTCCTAGAGAACGAATTCCCAATCACTTACTTGGGATGCCCATTGTTCTACGGTAGGAAAAAAGTCAAATTCTTCACAGAGATGGCTACTAAAATTATTCAACAAGTGGGATCTTGCCATAGTAACTTGTTATCTTCAGGTGGAAAGAAAGTGCTTATTAGTCATGTTTTAACTGCAATGTCTCTACACCTTCTATCAATATGCAGACCCCAAGACATTTCTAACTCAAATTGAGAAGGTATTCACTAATTTCTTTGGGGGGGGGG
>ML258780.1:0-37989 GCA_005239495.1 Nicotiana undulata | reverse complement strand
TTTTGTGGGGGGGGGGGGGGGGTAGAGAAGGAAAACAGAAACATCACTGGACATCTTGGAAGAAACTTTGTCTGCCTACTAATGAGGGTGGTATTCGGATTAGAAGGCTCTAGAATATCTCATATACTTTTGCAGCAAAACTATGGTGGATGTTTAGGACCAAGGAGTCATTATGGACTGATTTAACGAGAGCTAAATATTCTTAAAGAATTCATTCAGTGGCTAGGAAATGGAGCTACACACACTCTCATACTTGGATAAGGGTGATGAAATCAAGAATAAAGTTGACAATCTAATCCTCTGGAAAGTAAATAAGGGTAATTCCACTTTCTGGTGGGACAACTGGACTAGCTTTGGAGCTCTAGCTCAGTTTGAAGAAGCATCGAGATCTATCAAAATTCATGTTTCTACATATATTGAAAATATAGAGTGGAATATTTCAAAGCCTAGCCAACAACTCCCTTTACATATTGTTCATCAAATTATGGGAGTTAACATTGGCTCTTCCATTCTAAACGATCATATTTCAACAGATGGAAGATTCAATTGTAACTCAGCATGGACAGTTTAAGAGAAAGAATGGTACTTCTTTGATAAACAAGATAATGTGGCACATGAAGAGACCTTTTAAAGTATCATTTTTCTTTTGGAGATTACTCAAGCATAAAATATCTGTAGATGCCAATATGGGTAGATTTGGAGTTCAACTTCCCTCGAAGTGCTCTTGCTGTATCAATTCAAGTCAGGAGGATGAGGAGCATTTGCTTATTCATGGCACAATATCAAAAGATGTCTGGAAGTTCTTTAATCAGATTTTAGGAATTAGGATGAAGCAGAGGAACATCAGACATATGGTCATCACATGGTGGTTAGAACAATATCAAAATCCTCTTTATAAAATGATTCTCCAGATCCTTCCAGGTATTATTATTTGGAAAATTTGGAAAGCAAGAGGTACTCGTAGATATGGAGGGGGGAGAATGTCTTCAAACAGAATCAACTTGAGCATCTCTCAACAGATCAACATAATCGTTCATAAGCAATTCCCTAGAATTCCCTAGTTTATGAGATGGAATCATTTCTTTGAGCTTGTTGACAAGGTTGGAGTTGTGTTCAACTCCATTGCTATAAAATGGAATATTCCTCCCTCTAATGGCTGGATGAAGTTAAATTCTGATGGCTTCTCTAAAGGTAATGCAGGTCTTAATGGTGGTGGTGGCATTGTTAGGAATGAAAGGGAAGATGATTATTGCCTATGCAATGCCCCTGGGTATAGTGACTAACAACACTATAGAAACACTTGCATTAAACGCTGAAATTGGATGCTGAATTGATCAAAACATAAAAAAATATGAAATAGAAAGTGATTCTCTGATGTCGGTCTAGTGGTTAACAAACACAGCTAGTGTACCCTGGAGCGTACAAAATGAGGCGCAAGACATAAGAAGCAAATGTATAGCTATTTGAGGAAACAAAGGTAAAGCACTACTACAGGGAAGGCAACAAAGTGACGAATAATTTATCTAACTTTGATTTGAACTATAGCACCATAACCTGGTATACAACCTTTCAACACCTCCCAAGGGAGGCCAGAGGGGAGGTTAATATGGATAAGCTCCAATTCCCTTCATTTAAGATAAAACAAAAGAAGAACGACTTTACATTGGATCGACATCTGCTTAGACAATACTTGATTTACCTTTCTGTAGTATAGGGAAAATTATCACTCCCTACCCCCTTTTATTAACATATTTGAAGGTCTACATATGTACTGGTTGCCGCATTAAACCTCCGTAGAACAGAGTGTTTAGGATGCCAACTCCTCTGTCTTTTGTACTCTTTGTTGGAATGAAATAAAATAGGTCCTTTGAATTAAATAAAAAAGTGGGTTATTTTGATGGTTTTTTTCAATTGTCACGCGCTCCCAAGCGAGTTATTACACACACTATGACAGGTAAATAACGAGGGGGTTTAAATATGAAGGGCAATATAGTTCAGGAGAGTTTTGGGAACACCAAATAATTTAAGTAAGAAACTGACAAAAACATAATAGTCTAAAAGGGTTTTAAGATATTAACTCTTATCTTTTCCGTTCAAACTATTGCGTATGAAAATAAAGGTAGCTATCCTCGAATGGGGGTATACACCCGGTAAAACTGATGACAAGCGTTATATTGCAGAATTGAACTCTTGTGACGAGCAGGAAATGAAGCAATGAAAAGTAGGTGTACGCTATAAGGCGAACTGAAAGAGTCTAGTCATAGAGCCCGTTTGGATTGGCTTAAAAAAGTGACTTTCCAGCAGAAATAACTTTTAGGTTAAAAAGCAATAAGTTGGGATTGCCCAGCTTCTTGCTTTTGGCTTGTTTTAAGCAGTTTTAAACTTATTTTAAGCACCTTTTTTATTTTGTCAAACACTGAAAAAAGCTAAAAAGAGCTTAAAAGCTGATTTGAGCAGCTTAAAAGCCAATCCAAACAACCTCATAATGCTGGATGTTGCCCGTTCCTTTCCTCTGAAGCGATAATCTTTTGTTTTCTCTTCCTGCGGATCAGTTTTAGATACAGACTTACTGTAGGAGCTTGCAGATATAGGAAAGAAATTGCTTGCAAAGCCTCTAAAATAATGCAAGCATCAAGACTTTTAAGGTGTTTAACCAAAAAATAAGATTTTTAGTTAAAGCCTATTTTTAGAAGAACTCGGGTTACTGATAACCAAAAAATTTCTTACTTCCTCAATAAATCACTTGATTGGAAATAAAATTGACAAAAGGTATTGAAAAATAACTGATTATAAGGAAAAGAAAATAATTGTATTCCAATAGAAGTCGGAACGTATCTTTACTAGTGAAATGCTCTTCCCTTATATAGAAGTTTAGAAATATAACGTTTACTACCATTTATGGCTGAATCATTATGAGCTTTAACGACATTAATGATCTGTTATAATTGGTAATCGTAACTGTTCATTAAAATTCTGTAACGATTCTGATTCCCCTTCCTCATTAATTGGAGGTTCATGAATCTTCCATTTTTACTGTCTTGATTCATTCCGCCCGTGCCTCTTCATCGACTATTTTAGGCTCGAACATAAATTCTCTTTGATCTCGTGAGTGATTGACTCGTACACCTTTTAATTGTAATATTCCAATTATCATTTCCTAATTGTTCCACGTATCATACTCTGCCAGTCAAATGCAATTCCAAGTGTATCATTTATTTACCACCAATATACCAGGGCTACAAGTTTTTGGAAGAGAAGCAAAAAGTCTATTCAGCTGAGACTTCTTTGTCATTTCGTGAATTGGAATCAATTTTAGTTCTGAATTAGAATAAAATTTTGTAGAGACCTTCTTAGTGCTTGCCCCCCCCCCCACCCCCACCCCAAACCCCACAGGAGAAAGGAATATTAATAGCAGAGAGTAGGAAAATTCCAATAACCGTGGTGGAGGCATGAGATGAATCGGGGCAGATGAGAACGAAATTAAAAGAACAATCGGCCCTGATTGTACAATATTAAGTATTTGTTGACTTAGTCAAACACAATCAATCCAATACTAAACTACACATGCACTGATTAAGTACATGGTTTATCTGACACGCGGAGAAACATAAACTATATTATATCTTGAAAACAATGTTTCTTGAATATCCCATATGTAACATGCCAAACTAGCCTTATAGGTTTCATTTTCATTATGCTAAATATGGACATGGCCGGGAACATTAATAACGCGGCTAATTCATCATAATTGAAAATAAAGACTTGAACAAGGTTTTAGGAGAATCCATTGACCTGAGTCCTTGAGAACGAGCGACACTGTATCTAAGAGATTATCCGACGAAATGTAGGTTTTTACCTTTTTTTCCATTTACACCACAACAACTATGAAAGTTAAATACTGTTGATATCACTACTGATAACGCTAGAAGCCATGATAAATCTGATGACTAAAAGGTTAAAGCTATGCATGGAGGGGGCAATGCTACCCCTTTTAGCTAACATTTTGATGTGGAATGAACCATTGGTGTCTAGAAAGGGAGGACCTATATAAGCTCTAAGCTTCCAACTCCAAAACATGTCTCAGACATGTTCCTTCGGAGAGAACTAAATGATTGAGAAAAGAACAATAAAATGAGGACAATGGTTCATAACTTGCTAGATTTTCCACTGAATTGTCGATAACAGCTCCTCCACTCCCCCCCCCCCCCCCCCCCCCGGCCGGCTCCCACCTCAATAATAAAAAGAGTTTAACATAAGTAGGTTGACATTATATAAACTTTTTGCATCATCTACAATAACAGGTAACTCTATTTAGTAATAAATTTAATTTGGTAATATAAAAAAAAACATGTTATAACAAGTTAGAATGCAGTGATATATAGCGTAAAGATAGATTATTACGCTGAAGGTATATACTATAAGTTAAACCAAAAAGAAAAAGAAAGAAATTAATGCCCCACTTAGCCCTAGTAGCTGATCTTTTTGACTTTATGGTAGAGGCTTTCATTCTGTTCCATGAGTATGTATCTGGTTGTAGTACTTAGATTTTTATTTTTTATTTTTTTTTATTTTAAAGAAGGAACCTGTCGAACCCCCGACTCCCACCCCCAAACCCCCAACTCTCTTCCTTCCAAGTAAAAGGTAGGAAATCAGTCTGCCACCACTCACTTCTATTCTTCCTTTTGCGTTATTCAAGAGAAAGAATTGGTCCTCAATTGCTTACATTATAAAAGAAAATAAGAGATATTGATGTAATACAGAAAGATGCATTGAATCTTCAAAATGGGGTGGTGCCTAAATTCCTCAAAGCAAAAGGCCTAGGGGGACCAACTCAAAGAACCTTGAAAAGGGGACCTTCTTTTTCTCTAGAATATATATATATATATATATATATATAATAACCAAGTTCACTCCCCGTTTCAATTTGTATGACACACTTTGGCGCGACACATAATTTTAAAACAAAACTTTTGAAACTTGTGGTTTTTAAAGCATAAAAGTTAAAAGCTTTGTGCCATAATATTACGTGACTATAAAAACTTTTTATTAAAGGTAAAATTAGTAAAATGAAAAGTTTAAAGTTTTTTATATATAAAAATGTGTCATTTCTTAAAGAACAAACTAGTAAGGAAAGTTTATCTTATAAATTTAAAGGGAGGGAATACTATCTATTACCGGTGGTATTTGCTATACATTTTCACAGGCCATGAACATTCTTTTATATATTTAATTTCTCTATATTTATAAATCCAAGAACTTATGGAATTTGGAGAAACTAATTATAACATATTCCCTTAGAATTACATACTGTAACTTTTAAGCTATAGTATCATCTCCAGCAACTTTTGAAATAAAATCATGCTGTATTGTGGGTGATGATGATGATGATCGATTTCGCGAATACCATGTAGCCCAGAACAGATAGTTGAAGAAGTTGAGGAAGCTCAGCACTGCTAGTAACCAATAGAAAAGATCAAGCCTGTCTTTGTTGAGATTGTTGTCACTGAGCCAGCCACCATGAGAGGAGTTAGAAGTGATCTTATTCACAAGTGAAACAAGTACCGAGCTTAAGTAAAAACCAAATGAGTATGAGCAATAAGTAATGGCTGTTAAAAATGATTGCATCCCTTTCACGGACTGTTTGTAGAAGAATTCAATGAGGCCAACTGCAGTGAACATTTCGGATACCCCGAAAATCAAGAACTGAGGGGTGATCCAAAATATTGATAGTGTCTTGTTCGAGTTCACTGCAGCGTTCCTCCTTTTATGTTCCATCAGAGCTGCTGATACCATGGAGAAAGTTGCAACGAATAGGCCGAGACCTATACGTTGCAACGGTGTCACACCGGAGTCATGTCCGGTGATTTTTCGGGCAAAAGGGACAAAGAATGTGTCATAGAGAGGGACTAAAAAGATTAGCATTATGTAGGGAATTGCTTGAAGGGAAGCTGGAGGGATGTGGAAGCTTTTGGTCAGCTTAGTGTTCATAGAACTTCCTTGTTGGACTGAAAATGTTTGAAGTTGGGCTAAGATAGTGTTGAAAACTATAGTACAAGCAAAGATAGGAATAACTGAAATAAGGATCTTGACTTGTTCCACTTGGGTTACTGTGCAAAGTTTCCATGGACTCTCCTTTGTGTTGTTTCCATCTTGCACTTTGATGCAAGCTTTGTCCAAGAACCTGAACAGGTTGCTCTACATTAGTGAGGCAGGACATGGTACTACTGTAAGTCATACTTACTTTTCATGTTTGTCAAAAATAATCGTTTCAAAATACTTATCGTTTGATAAATAATTAATGAAGTAATTACAATTTTCAATTTTACCCTAAGCATTTATAGAGTGAGCATTTATTGGAAGGAGATTATAGTGTGGTAAAAGACATCAAGAAATAAATAAACATAAATTAATCAATAACTCTTATTATTGATATTTTCTTAAAGGGTGTGGCTAAACTAATATGACAAATAAATAGGACCAGTTGGAGTACCAAATAAGGTGCTAAAGGAAGAAAATCATAATTGCTACTATAAGCTATTAATGACAAAGTATCATTATGGCCTTGAAAGAATAAGTGCCCGTTTGGACATAAAATTTGATGGAAGATTGCATTTTGGAAATTTTCGAAAATTTTAAAAATTGCAAATAATTATTTTTCAAAATTTTCACTCAAATCACTCACAAAACTTCAAAAACAATCCAAACTGAAATTTATGTCCAAACACAACTCTAAATTTCAAATACCATTTTCACTTGAAATTTTTTCTCACCATTTTTTCGAAAATTTTACAATTCCTATGTCCAAATGCCTACTAATTAAATATGTATTAACAAAGCTTATGGTTAACGTGACAGATATTTAAACATATATATCACTGCTAATAATGTCCTTATAAAATATTACTATTATTTACTATTTCATAAACAATACTAATATATTTTTGTAAATAATTGGTATAGAGACAATGTAATTATTAATAATTTGTACATGTACCTGAATTGATTGGTGTGATGAAGAATGCCCATATCATCAGATATGGTGGCATTGCTGTTAGGACCCTTGATTGAGTGGCTCCCGTGAAGTACTCGTGCATCAGATGGACAGACTTCTTTTCTCTTTGAAAAAGCAGCCATAAACACCTGCATTTAAATATAGAATTCTAAACAGTAGTTCTCAAATAAACAATATATTTTTCCCCTGGCGATTTCTGATTTTTTTTGGGGGAGGGGGGGGGGAGAGGGAGGAGGGGGCTAGTGTAGGATAATGGAAGGAGCCAAATCCTCCGACATATATATAATATGGGCACTTTAATGGCTCTTTCGTGGAACATGAATAGAAGATTTAACACTTGCACTTTCATTATTCAAATTATTTAATTTAACCAATGGAGGGATTTTATTTTAATGGTGTCAGCGAAAGAGAACAAGGTTGCATCCATAATCAACAGAGTCAAATCAATAAAACTCTCAAAGATTCAAAATTAAAATAGCATAAAATAGTATTGAAGTGGTACCCAACGCTATTCTAGTTCATAATTAGACATTCTAGTAATTAATAATGTAACACAAAGGCCAAAGAAAGAGACAAAGTCAAAGATGAACTACAATCAAGGAACATAAAATAAACATGAATAGATAAATAACAAGACATAACATAACCTTTAAAAATTATTTATGGCTAGTTGACATTAAAATACAGAAAGATATAATTTATATTGCAGTGACAATGTACCGAGCTTTTACACTATTTTGACTTATTGTAGCTGATTATTTATTTTTTTAGGTTATTAATTTAATTACTTAAGTAGTATTAATTAAGGACGATTACCTACTTACACTTCATACGACCTGATATACTATGAAATTCTTGAACACTATCGGTATAGAAGTTGACTTTAAAAAAATAGTACTTCTTCCGTCTCAATTTAGATGAGGAAGTGTTACTTATCAAGGAGTTTAAGGGGAAAAAGAACTTATGAAATGGTCTTAAAAACTTAATGGTTAAATATTGGTGAGACCATGACATTTGTGTGGATATAAAAATCTCATTAAGGATAAAATGTATAAAATAAAAAGTTTAAAGTTGAATTATTTCCAAATGTAGACTTGTGTGGACTAATAAGAAAAATATATCATCCATGGGAGTAAAATAAAAAGGAAAATATTTACCTGTGCCATAGGAGTGAAGATACTTCCTCGAGGAGGTTTGTTTCGGTATAAAAGTGTACCACCAACTAAGCTGATTAATCCTATAGCCATGGCAGCAGCAGAGATTCCAAAGCCAAGGTCCATTCCAGAATGTGTTTGGACCCAAACAAGAACAGTAAGAGCAATGAGTTCACCCATAGAGAAGGCAAAATATGCAGCATTGAAATATCTTGAAAGTTGTTTGGACTGCTTTGGATTGTCTTGGTAATTAAACTGGTCAGCTCCATGAGCTATCATGTTTGGCTTCACACAACCACTCCCTAATGCCACCAAATACAGTGCTGTAAAAAATATTAACGCTTTGAAACCCTTTGCCTCCACACAATGCTCTCCATCAGTTACCATATTGCAATTTGGTGGCTTTAGCTGTGGTAGGTGGGCTTGGACTGACAGTAGTATGAAACCCTACAAATTTTACAACAAATTAAACTTGTATGATATATCACTTCAAGAATATATTTTGCTAGAATAGATAATCTTGATTTTCAATGATAATCCTGTTTCCTCTTTTTCACTTTTTTGTTATATATTGAGAGGTGACTATTTCTCAAAGTAATCAAAACATAATAAATGAAGGTAAATTCTTTTTTCTTCAATTGCTGCCTTCCACCGTCACAACTTTGTTCACTAAGACATATTAGGTAGATAAGAAAATAAGATATTTTTTTCGGAACCCGATAAATTCTTGCTTGGACTCCTTAAAAACATGACAAGGACAGGGAGAAGAAGTACTGGGTTTCAATCAAGAATTGGATTAATTAAGGTCCATATCCAAGAGGTCAAAGAAAAGTGTGAATTTAACCAAAAATGTGAGCTTGACAAAACACACATTAAACGCTTGATGTCTTTTTCTTTATATATATATGACAAATGCAGAAAGGGTAGAAAGAGACAAAAAAGGAAGAAAAGAAAGATAATGAATGAATATATACGGACCGAAAGTTCGACAAAGCCAAAGATGAGCATGGTCCAGAAGCAACCTAGATAAGAGTCGGAGAGGTAACCTCCAAGCAGTGCAAGAAGAAAAACTGTCCCAATAAAGTTTGTCACTACGTTTGCAGATTTTGATAATGAAAAGTGCATCTCATTTATCACATATGTTATGAGGTTGTTCCCAACTGCTGCTATTGCCATTATCTCAAATCCTTGAACCCCTGCACATTCAAAAAACAAATATCATTAAACAAATTAATAAATAATAAATGATGGCAATATACAAGCTGGTCAAACAAAACAAGTGCCATTTGCTAAACCAACAAAAGTTAGTTAAGGTACAAGACACTTAGAGGTGCATCGCACCATTTAAATTTCACGAGTTCAACTTTTAAAAATTTTGATATTAAAATTTAATATTTATAAAAATAATTAGTAAGTTTTTACATATATATCTAAACTCTACATAAAAGAATAATGTGTTTGGTTGAACTCGCAGTATCTGCCTTGGCCTGTTGAAGGATTCTTTTCATCTCATCCAAAACTTGAGAAAGAAAAACAGAAAGAGTAATGCTTTTGACTAGACAGAAACAAAAAGAGAGTTGCTAGAAGTTAAGAAATACAAATGGAGAAACCAGCCCAATTCACATATCTATACTTGAAGTTATCTCTAAACTGAAGAACACAAAATATTGTGCGGTGGATGAGACTGCTCTTCTCTTAACCAGAGGTCTTCGATTCGTTTGAATTTTGAGCATGGAAAAATCCTTGATAGAGAGCGCTTTCTTCCAAATAAAACCATACGCGGCACGAATCGGAGATAGTCGAGGTTCCAATACGGATACCGGACACCGAGCGAGAAAAAAAATTCTGTAACTATTAAGCACAAAAAAGAAGAAGAGAGAGAATGGGGATGGATGGATACCAAGAACAAAAGCAGCAGCTTTCATTCCTCCATGTTTCAAGGAGTTTGAAGGTTTGCCTCTCCAATCAAGTGTAGTCTCTTCAGAAATATTATCTCCTTTGTAACCATGCCTTCTCTCCATTGCACTCAATTCCCTCTGAATTAAAATCCCTTTAGTTCTCTGTCTCTGCACTTCTTTGTCCAATTAAGATTTATGTAATCTATTGTCTAAGAGAAAGAAAAATAAATGATATAGAAAAGACAACAACCTCTTTCTTGACCTTGACCGGCCTTGCCCTCACACTCTAGTTGTGAGAGAACTAGGAAGAAACGTGAGAGTTGTCTTATGCTCTATTTTGTGCTGAAAATGAGGCAAGTGGCCCTCCTATTTATACACTTGTTTTTGCTGTTTTGCTTCTTTGAAGTCTGTTGGATATTGTAATTCTGATTTGATTACATAGAAAATCAACAAAGTCAATTTTTTATAGTAACAAGTTAAAGTACACTAATGGTGTAAAAGTTATTCCATTTGTCACAATTTATGTAATGTATTTTTTTTTTGATTTGTTTCAAGAAGATGATATTTTCTCTATTTAAAAATAATTTAACTTTAAATTTCTCTTCTACCCTTAATTAATGAGATTGATTTAAAGGCACAAAAATATCTATAACTTATTTTAGATCATAAGTTTAAAATTTTTTGCCTGTTAAATTGCATACCAATTCAAACAATATTACCTAAAATAGGACGGAGGGAGTATTATTTACATAATGAATGTATCTCAACTAAATCCTTGTGACAAATAGACACCACTTTCTCCCTCTATAATTTTCCACAAATTGAGGCCACTTCATTGCAGAATCCTAATGTCAACTTTCACATTGTAGGAAAATACTTTAATTTAAATAGAAGAAAGGAGAAAAACTTTTGGAAAGTGGGGTTTTTGGGTTAGGCCTTCTTATTAGTCAAAATGAATAATACAAATATTATCTTTGTCATTCCTGCTTTTCCTCTTTTTTTCTTTCTTTCTTTCTTTCTTTTTTCAAGAGACTCTTATCCTTAAATCTTTATCTTAGATTTCAGCAACCCACCTCGCTAGAACAGCTTCAGTCAAAGTGAATTGGGTGTGTTGAATGTCAATATTTTATACTAGTAATATTCAACAAAAATTGCAACGTCAATGTTGACACTTCTGAAAGGTAATAAGTTGTTTTTTAGTTTTTAGTTTTAAAGGGTAAGTTATATAAATTTGACACCTTAATAAGTTTATTAAGGGTGGGCATTTGGGCAGTTCGGATTGGGTATGAAAATTTTGGTTTGGATTTTAGATTTTAGGATTGAAGAAATCACAATCCAAATCCAATCCAAATAAGTACGGATTGGATCAGATTTTTTAAGTTCGGTTTCGGATTAATCGGTTTGGATATTTCGGATTTTCGGTTTTGAACTTATAAATTGAGATGTTTCTTCTTTTTACAAAAATGAATATTCAAATGAAGTATTCATGGTAAAATGTGTGAAAAGTTCCTCATTTTCACCGCAATCATCCAAATAAAGTATTCAAGTAATAAAATTATTATCAAGGAAATGCAGCAGAGACATTAATGCGGCCGATAAGAAGTAACAATAGTAAAAATGTTCAAATCGCAAATATTATTACAATAACTTAGTAATTAAATTAAATATATGAGATAATATATAATGGATAAGGTATTGAACTTATTACTATTGAAATATGGATAATGGACTAAAAGTAAGTTTAACAAATTGGATTTTCGAATATTCAAAAAATTTAAAAATTAAATCCAAATTCCAATCCGTAAATTAAAATCCAAACCAAAAATCCAAAAAATTCGAATTTCGATTTGGATATTCGCCCAAACTATGCCCACCCTTAATAAGTAGCGTGAGGATCAAACCCCTGCTCATACCTCTCTTTAAATTCAAAATGTAGTCCAAAGTTGACCTTACCTTTTCATCCTTAATTCTTCCAAATCAAGATATGATCTTTGTTCAGTCCAATTATTTTTATTTTTTGATTGACTCTAGAAATAAATAAATACCTGATAGATACTTGCAAAATTAATTTTATATTTCGTATATTGCACGATTTTCTTTTAATTATTTTTCAGAAAACCTTAAAATCTGTTCAAATTTAAAGCTGCCCAGCCCAAGAATTTTCATCATTAAAAAACTTAAAATTAATTCTAGTTAACGAGAGCATTTGATTTTTATGTTTATTTATTGTATGAACTCTGAAGGAACTTGAGGGAAATAAATCGAAACGGCCTTGGTTCACCTAAACCCCCAAGAAAATATACTTATAAGTCCATAGTCATCATACGAACCTATCAGAATCATCAAAATATCAATACGACATTTTTTACCAATAATATTTACCGTGATCAGCTCTAGCCATTTTCAAGTTCGAAAATCAAGTTTCTCTGAGAATTCACATTTACACTTTCAGAAAATCACACGGGCCATTCAATCATGTCATAATCATCAAACAACACTATGAAAGGTCTCAACAAGAAAAAAAGAGCTAGTAAAACGACCAATCGAATCGTTACACCATATTGCACGCAACAACACTTGTATGATCAGCCAACAAGCTATGATAAATCTTTCCTCACAATTGGTTCAGGTCTGCAACTAAATATTTTTCATCTTATCACTTGATTTATGGTATATGATTAATTGCTCTACTAGAACGCAAAAATGAGTTTCCCAAAGAAGATCTACGATATATGTTACTTTTTCTAACATTATGTAGGGAAAGAATATGCATATGAGAAATACGTTATATGAAATGAATTATCATTAATATGATTTTCATTTAGAAGATAATTGAAGTAAAATTTCAAACACATTTGCTGACCTAAACTGATATCGTTCCAGCTGCAATTGTGTCACGACCCGAAATTCCACCTAAGGTCGTGATGGCGCCTAGTCGTACTTGCTAAGTAAGCTAACTCAGATTACAAAATAAAGTCCATATCCTTTTATTAAAAGTGGCATATATTTTAAATAAAGAGAAAAATATAACAAAACAATAATAACATGCGATATAGTCATAACATGGCCTAAACATCGCCAATACCGTACAATCCCCAAGATTAGGTGGCACAAGTACACGAGCAACTAAAGAAATGGAATAAGTCTGTTAACACAACAACATTGTATAGAATGAAAATAGATAGAAGATAGTAAGGGAACTGAGACTCAGGAACTGCAAAATGGATCCATGAAGTACAACTCATCCTCACTCTAAGTATCTGAGCTGTCACATAAGCTTTTTCAAAAAGCTATGCTAGGATCCACCTGGCGATCTGCATAAAAAAATTACAGAAGCGTAGAATGAGTATACCGCAATCGGTTCCCAGTAAGAATCAAGTCTAACATGGAAGAAGTAGTAGCGAGGCTAGATGTATCTACATACTTACATCAATAGATAAAAATAATAGAACCCAGAGCTTGAACAATAGATAACCTCATGAATAACAAAAGATATAAATAATTGAAGATATTAAGCATGTTTTTCTTGTACAAGAAATAATTATAATGATTCATAGATATAGTATTAAAAGATAGCATGTTCAAATAACGGAGTTGAGGCTCCCAACTAGCATATAAGGATGTCAAATAACAATTAGCTTCTAACTGAATGCATATAAGTGAGCAAAAAATATCTATACATGCTCAAACCGTAAAAAGATCTACGTACCCAGATTATAACGACTCGACCGGCCATTTTATGTTATTGCGCCCTGTTTACCCTTTTGATGCTTCACACATGTGTAAATTTGGTTTTTATTACTTACGAGGTTGATTGGTTTTGTTCCGGAAAGATTTTGGGTGGATTTCGACCTTTTGGTTTTTGTCTTAGAAGCCTAAGTTAGAAATGTTGATCAAACATTGACTATTGTGCAAATAACCTCAGAATGTATTTTTATGGCCATGATATCATCGTATCGTGATTTTGGACTTGGTCATATGCCTAGAATAAAATTCAGAGGTCTGTACGTTGATTTGTTTTGTTTTGCCAAAAATTGGTAATTTAAGGTTTAGAAGTTTGACCTTACGTTGAATTTTGGATATCAAGTTCGGAATTTAGTTTTGGGACTTAGAATAGGTCCATTATGCTTTGTAGAACTTGTTTGCAAAATTTAGTATAGTTTGGAGTTGATATGATAGGATGCAGACGCTTAGTTGTAATTTTAGATGTTCTTGAACTTTACTTTGAAATTCATGCGTTTTGATGTTTGATTTGTTGTTCCATATGTAATTATTTTGTGTTTTTGTCACGTGAGCGAGTTCATATGATGTTTTTTGACTTCTTTGGATGTTTGGTTTGGATCCCCAAGTGCTCAGATAAGGTTCGGACGTGACTCAAAATGTTTTTGGCTGAAAATAGGAAATCTTGTGTGCTAGTGCACTGATGTCGCAATTGCAAGCACCGGCTTCTCAATTGTGAACATAGCAGGGGAGGCTCAGGTGTCGCAATTATGGGACCTATTTTGTAATTTCGAGGACTGTCAAAATGGGGTAGGCTCACATTTGCGACAATTGTGCCGCTTTTGATATTAGGACATGCTTCGCAAATGCGAAGCCATTGTTGCAATTGTGACTTCCTCTTAGGTTGTCAATGACCGCATATACGAGAACTTCTTCCCAATTTCAAGGGTTTGCAAATGTGAAACCATTGTCGCATATGCGATATGTGCAACTAAACAAAAGGCTAGAAAGTCAGAATTTCATATTATTTTATCATATATTAGAACCCTAGGCTCGGTAGGAGGCGAGTTGCAGAGGGGATTTTCATCTACAAACTTTGGATAAGTGATTTTAATAAATTTTCAACTATATTTCATGATTATATCTTATATTTAACATCAAAATTCTGTTAATCAAAGAGGAAATTTGGGTAATTTTGTCAAATTTTTGAAAAATAAAGAATTAAGTTTTTAAAGTCGATTTGGACTCAGATTTGAAAACGAAAAATACATATATGGACTAATGGGGATATGGGTAGTTGGAATCTACCATTGGAATTGAGTTTTGACATGGCGAGCCCCGGGTTGACATTTAGAGAAATGTGTAAAGATTAGCGTTATCTATTATACTTGATTTCTCTTGCATTGTTTGATGCTATTAAGTCAATTTTTGTTAGATTTGAACTTTGCAGTGGCGAGTTTTAGGAGAAAAGCTATATTCGAGGGTTGATTTTTCCTAGTTGAGGTAACTATCTTGCCTAACTTTGTGCGGGGGAACTAGCCCTTAGGATTTGGGTTGATTGTGCTCACTATTAATCTACTCTTACATGTGTTAATCTACCCTTACACGCTTTATTTGGCATTGTTTATACTTTTTCTACCCTTACTTGTTATTTTGATCATATATGCTTTTGTTGAAGAAATTGCCTTCCTTATTGTCTTGTTGCCTCTTAAATTGTTGAATTACATTTACTTGAAGTTGTTATTTCGTGGAACCTCTTCTTGTTGAGTTATTGGTGTTGAAGTTGTAAAAGCCGTTATCACATCGAGGTGAAGTTGTTAATTGTTGAGATACCTTTCTGGTTGTGCAATTCACATTCATTTTATTATTGTTGAGATTCTTGTACATATTGTGGTTGAGCCATGGGCTATTTATTGTGGAAACATTGGTATTGTTGATTATTTTGGCAAAATTGTGGTATATATTTTGATATTTATATGTATGCGATGGTAAATGCCTAGAGGTTGATACGCACGCGGTGAGATAAGGTGGGTTTGATAGAAAGTTGCTAGTAGGGGAACTACTCGAAGCCACACAGTTAGATAAGGTGGGCTAAACGCGGGTAGCTATTTCGAAAAAAATGATTTTCAAAACTAAAAGTAAGGCTCCCGCAGTGCTATAAGGAAATATTGTGATTGTGATTGTGAAATGTAAATACGAGGCGGTACCTTGGCTGCGATTCTTGTGCATTTCATATTGAAAAGAGTTATTAGTTGAACAATTCATGTTGCTTTTATTCTTCCTTATCTTACTAGTTTTGCCCGTACTTGATTAATTGTAGGTTCCACTATTTGCTTCCTTATTGTTTTCTTATTCCTTACAGTTATGTAATTAGTTTACTTTATTAAGATGCTTGGTTATCATTCATATCCCTGCTTTCCATTTCTTCTCGTTATTTTATTTTTGTTCCGTTTATCTTGTCCTAGTCGGTGTCTTGACCTGGCCTCATCACTACTCTACCGAGGTTAGGATTGATACTCGTTGGTACCGTTGCGGTGTAATCATACTACCTGCTGCACATATTTTGCAGATCCAGGTACGTCTACCCGTGTTGGGCGTTAGAGATTGACTGGTTTGCTACTTAAATGAGACTTCAAGGTATACCTTCCCGTCTTCTGCAGGTCTTAGTGTCACCTTCCATTATCATCTCATTACTGTTATTTCCTTTATCCGAAAATGTTATAGTAGACGTTATAGAATATCTGTAGAGCTTATGACTTAGTACCACCAGAATTTGGAAGTTATTTGTCAGTTGTGTTGTTGAGATTTATTATGATAGTTTAATAGTTCAAATTAAAGGTTTTATTATAGTTTATGCTATTTATCTAGACATGTTAGGCTTATTTAGTCTTAGAGACTAGGTGCCATCACGACATCCTGAGGTGGGGCATTGGGGAAGTGATAAGTTGGTATCTGAGCTTTAGGTTGACATGTGTTATGAGTCATAAACTGGTTTAGTAGAGTCTTGCGGATTGGTACAGATACGTCTGTACTTATCTTCGAGAGGCTATGAAAATGTTAGGAAAATTCCACTTCTTTGATTCCTTATGTAATCTCAATCTTTGACTTTCTATTCTCTCACAGATGGTGAGGAAACACACTGCTAGATCTGACAATCAGACACCCACTCCCCCTTCTAGAGCCGCGAGAGAAATGGTCGGGGCAGAGGCTAAGGAGCGGCATGTGGCGCAACTAAAGAACCTGCCTGAGAAGCGACTGAAGAGACACCAGTAGCTCCGGTTGGGGAACAGGCACCAGAGGCACCTATTGTCACCCTTGCACTTCAGGAGACCCTAGCACAGTTCTTGAGCATGTTTAGTACTCTAGCTTAGGCAGGTTTGTTTCCACTTGCTCCAGCTACATCTCAGGCTAGGGAGGAGCTTAGACTTGAGAGGTCCATGTCGATCAGGTCCCGTACGCTATGGTAGCTTAACATGTTTTTCCTGTTCAGCCCGAGGTTAGGGCAGTGGCATATGAAGAGGAGAAGCTTAGACTTGAGAGGTCCAAGAAGTATCATCCTCCTACTTATAGTGGCCTAGATATAGAGGATGTGTAGGGTTTTCTAGAGAAGTGCCAGCATATTCTCCGCACCATGGGTATTGTGGAGGTGAGCAGAGTTTTTTTTTACTACATTCCAGCAGTTAGGAGAAGCGTATCAATGGAGGTAGGCTTACGAGGAGGGTAGCCCAGCCGATGCAGCTTCACTCACATGGACTCAATTTTCAAAGATGTTCTTGAGAGAGTTTATTCCTCAAACCGTTCGGGATGCATGGTTCAAGGAGTATGAGTAGTAGTTCCAGGGTACTATGAGTGTGTCAGAGTATGCCATCAAATTAAGTGAGTGGTCAAGATATGCACCTGCCTTGATTTCTACAGTTAGAGAGGGAGTTCGCAGATTGATCGAAGGGCTCAACTTTGGTATTAGATTCAACATGGCTGGAGAGTTGGAGGCAGATACTCTAAATATGCATGTGGTGGAGATTGCGCAGAGGTTGGAGGGTATGCATAGCCGTGAGAAAGAGAAAGAGGACAGGGAGGCCAAGAGGACTGGAGATTCTTGAGGGTGTAGTGGTGCCTGTGTCCTAGCTGCAGCCCATGATGGCAGGGGCTATGTGAGCCATCTAGTTCATTCAGCACTTCTAGCTTCTAGGGGTACTCTGGATATTCCGAAGTCTCAGGTTGCACATTTTGTTCAACCATTATTTAGTGAACCTCCTACAAAGGGTGCCTTCGGCGGTCGCTCTAGCCGACCAGGCCCGAGTCTGCTTCAGCAACTACGGTCACTGAGAGCTTTTTTAAGTGTGGCAACACTAGAAATATGGTGAAGGACTTTCCCAGAATCATGAGTGGTGCACCTCCACAGACTACATAGGCTCCATGTATCCCCACCCGGTCCACAAACTTCATAGGCCATGGTTGCTGTTCCAGTTGCCGCTCTACCTGCACAGCCAACTAGGGGTATAGGTTAGGCGGATTGAGGTCGCTTGGAGGGGGAGGCATACTAGATTCTATGCTTTTCTAGGTAGGACGTGGGCGGTCGTATCAGAAGCTGATCGGCTCCAACCCTACACCACTATAGAATGGCGAGTAGGGGAAGATGTAGCTTTTACCCGAAAGGTCGGGATCGATATCCACAGGGAGTTATAAGATGGGAATTGGGTTCCTATCTGACCTAGCTATGTATTTTGTCTTAAATTACACTTCTAATCATAAGTTGGTTTGATTCTAGTCTAATAGTATTGCTATTGATTACTAAGAAGAAGCTAAGGATAATATTTTTGTAAGGGTTTTGTCAACTGATAAAGAGCACTAGGGAAGTGACTTACACCTAGGCGAGTATCTAATGGGATCTACAATTTAGGACAAACCTTTTGTATCTGGGATCGTGATGTAACCTCACGCTCAATTACTCACCCTATACCTCTCGGTAGTTTGGGTGACTTTGCCCGAATTGGCTTTCTAAAGCCTAATTGGGAGTTCAGACAGTGCAAGTGAAATTGGCTCAAGTTGGGTATTACTATCTCTAGGTTTAACCCTTTAATTGGGGCTATAAATCTCTTAAATTCACCCCAATTCCTCGTTAGCCTATTTTACCTAGACTTGGGTCCTCTTTCTCAAGAAAAACCCTAGTAAAAAATTCATGAATTAGTGTTTGCAACCACAAATTCAATAGATAAAGCATGAAACAAGATAAACATCACTAACCCATAAACAAACAAGCCCTAAAATTAAATACCCATTAAATACCCATACTAAGGTTGGGTCACATCCCTAGCTAATGGGTCTAGCTACTCATAATCAAGGTAGAAATCAAAGATGTAAATAAAATAATAGCCATAAATGTTAAATACAAAGATAAAATCTAAGATTGTAAGCTAAATCTACTCCAAAATTACTCAAAAGGGAAAACGTGTGTTGTTCACGAGCTCACTGATACAAAAGATAACCTAAAAATTTGAAAAAGAACTATTTATACACAGCTAAAATTACTGGACAAAAATGCCCCTGCGAAGGTTCCGCTGTCAGCGGAATAATGGGTGCCTCACCGGAAGAGCGTTCGCGGCCGTGCAATAACGATCGCAAACTGCATTTCTTCAGGTTTGGACTTGGCCTGTGCTGGACTTCGCTATCAGCGTAAAAGCAACCGCCCCCGCATGATCTTTAACCGCAGCCGTGTAAACTGTTCGCGGCCCGCGTTTCTTTACTTTGGATTTGATTTGAACACTCTGAACCTTGATTCTACTCCCAGCGGAATTCTTACCGCCTCAACGTTAGGAGTTTGTGCGGTCGCGTAAAATAAACGCTGATCGCGTTTCATGGTTGGCCCAAGGTTTCAGGTTCTCTGATTCTCCACTTTCGCTCTCAGCGGAATTTTCTCCGCTGCCGCGCTTTTGTGTCGCATCCAGCGGTCCAAGTGTGTCCAATTTCATCTCTCTGAACCTTACTTCCACGGCCGCCCTCAGTAATCCGCCTCAGCGTAAAATTAGCGCTGTTAGCGCTCCAGTTGAGTTCAGGACTTGTGCAAGATTGGCTCCTTTTTAAGTCCGTTTTGGCCTCTTTGCTTCATTTTGACCAAAACCTGCATTTGATTTTTATGTTTATTTATTGTATGAACTCTGAAGGAACTTGAGGGAAATAAATCAAAACGGCCTCGGTTCACCCAAAACCCCAAGAAAATATACTTATAAGTCCATAGTCATCATACGAACCTATCAGAGTCATCAAAATATCAATCCGACGTTTTTTACCAATAATATTTACCGTGGTTAGCTCTAGCATTTTCAAGTTCGAAAATCAAGTTTCTCTGAGAATTCACATTTACACTTTCAGAAATTCACACGGGCCATTCAATCATCTCATAATCATCAAACAACACTATGAAAGGTCTCAACATGAAAAAAAAACTAGTAAAATGACCAATCGAGTCGTTACACCATATTGCACACAACAACACTTGTATGATCAGCCAGCAAGCTATGATAAATCTTTCCTCACAATTGGTTTAGGTCTGCAACTAAATGTTTTTCATCTTATCACTTGATTTATTGTATATGATTAATTGCTCTACTAGAACGCAAAAATGAGTTTCCCAAAGAAGATCTATGATATATGTTACTTTTTCTAACATTATGTAGGGAAAGAATATCCATATGATAAATATGTTATATTAAATGAATTATCATTAATATGATTTTCATTTAGAAGATATTTGAAGTAAAATTCCAAACACATTTGCTGACCTAAACTGATATCGTTTCAGCTGCAATTGTGTCACGACACGAAATTCCACCTAAGGTCGTGATGGCGCCTAGTCGTACTTGCTACGTAAGCTAACTCAGATTACAAAATAAAATCCATATCCTTTTATTAAAAGTGGCATATATTTTAAATAAAGAGAAAAATAGATCAAAACAATAATAACATGCGATATAGTAATAACATGGCCTAAACACCGCCAATACCGTACAATCCCCAAGATTAGGTGGCACAAGTACACGAGCAACTAAAGAAATAGAATAAGTCTGTATACACAACAACATTGTCTAGAATCCAAATAGATAGAAGATAGTAAGGGAACTGAGACCCAGGAACTGCAAAATGGATCCATGAAGTACAACTCACCCTCACTCTAAGTATCTGAGTTGTCACATAAGCTTTGTCAAAAAGCTATGCTAGGATCCACCTGACGATCTGCATAAAAAATTACAGAAGCGTAGTATGAGTATACCACAATCGGTTCCCAGTAAGAATCAAGTCTAACATGGAAGAAGTAGTAGCGAGGCTAGATGTATCTGAATACTTACATCAATAGATAAAAATAATAGAACCCAGAGCTTGAACAATAGATAACCTCATGAATAACAAAAGATATTAATAATTGAAGATATTAAGCATGTTTTTCTTGTACAAGAAATAATTATAATGATTCATAGATATAGTATTAGAAGATAGCATGTTCAAATAACAGAGATGAGGCTCCCAACTAGCATATAAGGATGTCAAATAACAATTAGCTTCTAAGTGAGCAAAAAATATCTATACATGCTCAAATCGTAAAAAGATCTATGTACCCATATTGTAACGACCCGACTGGTAATTCTATGTTATTGAGCCCTGTTTACCCTTTTGATGCTTCACACATGTGTAAATTTGGTTTTTATTACTTACGAGGTTGATTGGTTTTGTTCTGGGAAGGTTTTGGGTGGATTTCGACCTTTTAGTTCTTGTCTTAGAAGCCTAAGTTAGAAATGTTGATCAAACATTGACTATTGTGAAAATAACCCCGGAATGTATTTTTATGGACATGATATCATCGTATCGTGATTTTGGACTTGGTCATATGCCTAGAATAAATTTCAGAGGTTCGTACGTTGATTTGTTTTGTTTTGCCAAAAATTGGTAATTTAAGGTTTAGAAGTTTGACCTTACGTTGAATTTTGGATATCAAGTTCGGAATTTAGTTTTGGGACTTAGAATAGGTCCATTATGCTATGTAGAACTTGTTTGCAAAATTTAGTATAGTTTGGAGTTGATTTGATAGGATGCAGACGCTTAGTTGCAATTCTAGATTTTCTTGAACTTTACTTTGAAATTCATGCATTTTTGTGTTTGATTTGTTGTTCCAGATGTAATTATTTTGTGTTTTGGTCACGTGAGCGAGTTCATATGATGTTTTTAGACTTCTTTGGATGTTTGGTTTTGATCCCTAAGTGCTCAGATAAGGTCCGGACGTGACTCAAAATGTTTTCGGCTGAAAATAGGAAATCTTGTGTGCTAGTGAACTGATGTCGCAATTGCGAGCACCGGCTTCTTAATTGTGAACATAGCAGGGGAGGCTCAGGTGTCGCAATTACGAGACTTATTTTGTAATTTTGAGGACTTTCAAAATGGGGTTGACTCACATTTGCGACAATTATGTCGCTTTTGATATTAGGACATGCTTCGCAAATGCGAAGCCATAGTTGCAATTGTGACTTCCTCTTAGGTTGTCAATGACCGCATATACGAGAACTTCTTCCCAATTGCAAGGGTTTGCAAATGTGAAACCATTATCGCAAATGTGACATGTGCAACTGAACAAAAGTCTTTAAAGTCGGAATTTCATATTATTTTATCATATATTAGAACCCTAGGCTCGGTAGGAGGCGAGTTGCAGAGGGGATTTTCATCTACAAACTTTGGATAAGTGATTTTAATAAATTATCAACTATATTTCATGATTATATCTTATATTTAACATCAAAATTCTTTTAATCAAAGAGGAAATTTGGGTTATTTTGTCAAATTTTTGAAAAATGAAGAATTAAGTTTTTAAAGTCGATTTGGACTCAGATTTGAAAACGAAAAATACATATATGGACTAATGGGGATATGGGTAGTTGGAATCTACCATTGGAACTGAGTTTTGACATGGCGAGCCCCGGGTTGACATTTAGAGAAATGTGTAAAGATTAGCGTTATCTATTATAATTGATTTCTCTTGCATTGTTTGATGCTATTAAGTCAATTTTGGTTAGATTTGAACTTCGCGGTGGCGAGTTTTAGGAGAAAAGCTATATTCGAGGGTTGATTTTTCCTAGTTGAGATAACTATCTTGCCTGACTTTGTGCGGGGGAACTAGCCCTTAGGATTTGGGTTGATTGTGCTCACTATTAATCTACTCTTACATGTGTTGATCTACCCTTACACGCTTTATTTGGCATTGTTTATACTTTTTCTACCTCTTACTTGTTATTTTGATCATATATGCTTTTGTTGAAGAAATTACCTTCCTTATTGTCTTGTTGCCTCTTAAATTGTTGAATTACATTAACTTGAAGTTGTTATTTCGTGGAACCTCTTCTTGTTGAGTTATTGGTGTTAAAGTTGTAAAAGCCGTTATCACATCGAGGTGAAGTTGTTAATTGTTGAGATACCTTTCTGGTTGTGCAATTCACATTCATTTTGTTATTGTTGAGATTCTTGTACCCATGGGCTATTTATTGTAGAAACATTGGTATTGTTGATTATTTTGGCAAGTTGTGGTATATATTTTGATATTTATATGTATGCGATAGTAAAAGCCTAGAGGTTGATACGCACGCGGCGAGATAAGATGGGTTTGATAGAATGTTGCTAGTAGGGGAACTACATGAAGCCACACAGTTAGATAAGGTGGGCTAAACGCGGGTAGCTATTTCGAAGAAAATGATTTTTAAAACTAAAAGTAAGGCTCCCGCAGTGCTATAAGGAAATATTGTGATTATGATTGTGAAATGTAAATACGAGGCGGTACCTCGGCTGCGATTCTTGTGCATTTCATATTGAAAAGAGTTATTAGTTGAACAATTCATGTTGCTTTTATTCTTCCTTATCTTGCCAGTTTAGCCCATGCTTCTGTAATTAGTTACTTTATTAAGCTGCTTGGTTATCATTCATATCCTCGCTTTCCATTTCTTTTCGTTAGTTTATTTTTGTTCCGTTTATCTTGTCCTAGTAGGTGTCTTGACCTGGCCTCGTCACTACTCTACCGAGGTTAGGATTGATACTCGTTGGTACCGTTGCGGTGTAATCATACTACCTGCTGCATATATTTTAATTGTTCAAATTAAAGGTTTTATTATAGTTTATGCTATTTATCTAGACATGTTAGGCTTATTTAGTCTTAGAGACTAGGTGCCATCACGACATCCTGAGGTGGGACATTGGGGAAGTGATAAGTTGGTATTTGAGCTTTAGGTTGACATGTGTTATGAGTCATAAACTGGTTTAGTAGAGTCTTGCGGATTGGTACAGATACGTCTGTACTTATCTTCGAGGGGCTATGAAAATGTTAGGAAAATTCCACTTCTTTGATTCCTTATGTAATCTCAATTTTTGACTTTCTATATTCTCACAGATGGTGAGGAAACACACTGCTAGATCTGACGATCAGACACCCACGCCCCCTTCTAGAGCCGCGAGAGGAATGGCCGGGGCAGAGGCTAAGAAGGGGCAAGTGGCACAACTAAAGAACCTTCCAGAGAAGCGACTGAAGAGCCACCAGTAGCTCCGGTTGGGGGACAGGCACATGAGGCCACTATTGTCACCCTTGCACTTCAGGAGACCCTAGCATAGTTCTTGAACATGTTTGGTACTCTAGCTTAGGCAGGTTTGTTTCCACTTGCTCCAGCTACATCTCAGGCTCGGGAGGAGCTTAGACTCCCGCTGCTCGTACTGTAGAGCAACGGGTCCATGTCGATCAGGTCCTGTAGGTTATGGTAGCTTAACATATTGTTCCTGTTTAGCCTTAGGTTAGGGAAGTGGCATATGAAGAGGAGAAGCTTAGACTTGAGAGGTCCAAGAAGTATCATCCTCCTACTTATAGTGGCCTAGATATAGAGGATGTGTAGGGTTTTCTAGAGAAGTGCCAGAATATTCTCCGCACCATGGGTATTGTGGAGGTGAGCAGAGTTTTTTTTACTACATTCCAGCAGTTAAGAGAAGCGTATCAATGGAGGTAGGCTTACGAGGAGGGTAGCCCAACAGATGCAGCTTCACTCACATGGACTCAATTTTCAAAGATGTTCTTCAGAGAGTTTTTTCCTCAGACCCTTCGGGATGCATGGTTCAAGAAGTATTATTAGTAGTTCCAGGGTACTGTGTGTGTGTTACAGTATTCCATCAAATGCAGTGAGTGGTCAAGATATGCACCTGCCTTGATTTCTACAGTTAGAGAGGGAGTCCGCAGATTGATCGAAGGGCTCAACTTTGGTATTAGATTCAACATGGCAGGAGAGTTTGAGGCAGATACTCTGTATCTGCAGGTGGTGGAGATTGCGCAGAGGTTGGAGGGTATGCATGGCCGTGAGAAAGAGAAAGAGGACAGGGAGTCCAAGAGGCCTCGAGATTCTTGAGGGTGTAGTGGTGCCCGCGTCCTAGCTGCAGCCCATGATGGCAGGAGCTATGTGAGCCGTCTAGTTCATTCATCACTTCCAGCTTCTAGGGGTACTCCGGATATTCCGAGGTCTCAGGTTGCACATTTTGTTCAACCATTATTTTGTGCAGCTCGTGCAAGGGGTGCCTTCGGCGGTCACTCTAGCCGACCAGGCCCAAGTCTGCTTCACCAACTACAGTCACTGAGAGCTTGTTTTGAGTGTGGAAACACTAGACATATGGTGAGGGACTTTCCCAGAATCATTAGTGGTGCACCTCCACAGACTACATAGGCTCCATGTATCCCACCCGGTCCACAAACTTCATAGGCCATGGTTGCTGTTCCAGTTGCCGCTCTACCTGCACAGCCAGCTAGGGGTATAGGTTAGGCGGATTGAGGTCTCCTGGAGGGGGAGGACATACTAGATTCTATGATTTTCTAGGTAGGACGTGGGCGATTGTATCATAAGTAGTGATCGGCTCCAACCCTGCACCACTATAGAATGGCGAGTAGAGGTCGATGTAGCTTTTACCCGAAAGGTCGGGATCGATATCCACAGGGAGTTATAAGATGGGAATTGGGTTTATATCCGACCTAGCTATGTATTTTGTCTTTAATTACACTTCTAATCATAAATTGGTTTTATTCTAGTCTAATAGTATTGCTATTGATTACTAGGAAGAAGCTAAGTATAATGTTTTTGTAAGGGTTTTCTCAACTGATAAAGGGCACTAGGGAAGTGACTTAAACCTAGGCGAGTATCTAATGAGATCTAGAATTTAGGACAAACTTTTTGTATCTGGGATCGTGATGTAACCTCACACTCAATTACTCACCCTATACCTCTCGGTAGTTTGGGTGATTTTGCCGAAATTGGCTTTCTAAAGCCTAATTGGGAGTTCAAACAGTGCAAGTGAAATTGGCTCAAGTTGGGTATTACTATCTCTAGGTTTAACCCTTTAATTGGGGCTATCAATCTCTTAAATTCACCCCAATTCCTTGTTAGCCTATTTTACCTAGACTTGAGTCCTCTTTCTCAAGAAAAACTCTAGTAAAAAATTCATGAATTAGTGTTTGCAACCACCACTGCAATAGATAAATGAAACAAGATAAACATCACAAACCCATAAACAAACAAGCCCTAAAATTAAATACCCATTAAATACCCATACTAGGGTTGGGTCACAACCCTAGCTAATGGGTCTAGCTACTCATAATCAAGGTAGAAATCAATGATGTAAATGAAATAATAGCCATAAATGTTAAATACAAAGATAAAATCTAAGATTATAAGCTAAATATACTCTAAAATTACTCAAAAGGGAAAATGTGTGTTGTTCACGAGCTCACTGATACAAAAGATAACCTAAAAAAGTGAAAAAGAACTATTTATACACAGTTAAAATTACTAGACAAAAATGCCCCTGCGAAGGTTCTGCTGTCAGCGGAATAATGGGCGCCTCACCGGAAGAGCGTTCGCGGCCGTGCAATAACGAGCGCAGACTGCATTTCTTCAGGTTTGGACTTGGCATGTGCTGGACTTCGCTGTCAGCGTAAAAGCAACCTCCCCCGCGTGATCTTTAACCGCAGTAGTGTAAAATGTTCGCGGCTCGCGTTTCTTCACTTTGGATTTGATTTGAACACTCTGAACCTTGATTCTGCTCCTAGTGGAATTCTTACCGCCTCAGCGTTAGGAGTTTGCGCAGTCGCGTAAAATAAATGCTGATCACGTTTCATGGTTGGCCCAAGGTTGCAGGTTCTCTGATTCTCCACTTTCGCTCTCAGCGGAATTTTCTCCGCGACCGCGCTTTTGTGACGCATCCATCGGTCCAAGCGTGTCCAATTTCATTTCTCTGAACCTTACTTCAACGACCGCCCTCAGTAATCCGCCTCAGCGGAAGAGTTCACGCTGCAGCGTAAAATTGGCGCTGTTAGCGCTCCAGTTGAGTTCAGGACTTGTGCACGATTGGCTCCTTTTTAAGTCCGTTTTGGCCTCTTTGCTTCATTTTGACCAAAACCTGCAAGTAAGCACCTTTATTTAGTTTTCGCAAATACCTTAACACATTTTTTCCCCAACGCCTAAGCAAAATAGAGTAAATAGTAGGTTAAAATCCCTAGTTATCAACTCCCCCAAACTTAAGCTTTTGCTTGTCCTCAAGCAAACAAGGTAATTTCCACCTCCACAAGAAAAATAAAGTAGAATTTCAGCTGTAGGCTATGGAAGTCTTCAAATTTAAATGGGACCGAGGAGAGCCTACAATCACTTCTCAAGTCGAGCTACACTTAGAATTTCGCCTAGAAAAACATTCGGGGAAAGTTCTAGACTTGTTGGCATGACACTTGGACTTGCAATTCAAAACCTCACCTATCAAGCCACAAGATTGTTAAAAAGAACAGAGTCGAGGGCCCACAACAACCCTAGCTTAGATTGAAAACTCACATATGGCTATAGACACCACTTGATGATAGTTTTAGACAACTCAAGATTCTAGTCACAACTAGAGCTAGTCTCGTCTACAACTTGTCTCTAACCATGAGGTCAAATGTAAATATGCTGGTGCCAAGTGAAGCTTACATGAGTCACTTTTATTCATTACTACCATATAAAAGAAAAACAACAAAAATTCCACCCTTGGAATGAACCGTGGCATTAAATAAACCAAAGGCTTATTGGACACGAAAAAGTAAAAAGAACCTATAAGTTCCAAAAGAAGCTACTAAAGGAATAAGAAGCTAAACTATTAAGGAAAATTATAAAAGAAGTTATAAAGTAACAATACAGAAAGTAAAATGAATATGTACAATAAGGGATTGATACGAATATACATAAGAAGGGAATGAATATATACATGGAAAATAACTTTATACACATACCAAATATAAATAAATACGAGAATAAAGTAGGAGAAGTAAACAAAATAAAAACAAAAAGAAGTGTTAGGGTTATTACAGACCAAATCATCCAAATATCATCCAAATCACCAAAATATGCCACCCCCCAAATAAAAATTAGCATTTCCCTAAATGCTAAATGCAAAAATAGAATATGGGAGGGTAGAGAGTAAAATAAAACCCCCCAAGATGCCTCTGTCGGCATAGGAGCTGGGTCACAGGCTGGGTCAATGGCTGGGTCTTGTGGCTGGGCTGATGGATCTCCCTCGGGGTCCTCCAGCTGGATCTCCAAATCCTCAGTCTGGGGGATCACCACCCTTCTCACAGGCTCTCTAATGGACTCCTGCTCTGGCATCTGTGATGGTTGCGCTGTCTGAGTTGCAGGGGCAGGCGCTCCCATGAGGAGATCTAGAGAGATATCACCTGCGGTAGTGAGCTTGGCCACCTCCTTCTTCAGGTCATCCTGGCTCTTCCGCATATTCTTTAACTGTTTTCCCAGGGACTTGATTTCTTTCTCATGGGTGCCCATGGACTCCAGTTACTTATTTTGGTTATCAACTAGACTCTTCAAAGTTTCCTCCAATGATGGAGGCAACTGGATCTGGGCTGGGGCTGCCTGAGCTGCTACGACACTGGATAGAGCAAATATCTTTGAGGTAGCTACCTGCAGCAAATTTTTGATGTCCGCCAATGTCTGATTTACCCTCAGAACAGTCTGAGGGTATGTTGAAGAAAGAGACACTGAGGTGGGAATGGAGGTTGATGGTCCAGATGGAGGATGTGTCATGGCAGCAGAAGACCCCTCGACAGCAGATGGCTCTGAACCAGTTGCCACCACCCCAGGCTCTTCAGACTGGCCCGTGGAAGTGGTGGCTTTGCTATTGGACTTGGGGTTGTCTGGACCCTGCAGGCTGTACCAGGAAAATGGCCTCTTTGGCTACATCTTGGTGTCGTAGTCCCTTCCCTCTACTCCCTGGTGCTCAAAGTACATAGTAAGGAAGTTTGGGAAGGGATATGAATGCTCACCCTTTCTGACCGCCCTGTTGATCACCTTGGCCATAATATTCCCTACATTGATCGGGAACCCCCGCCATAATAGCTCCCATAATAATAGCTCGGGAAACCGACATGTCACCGTCATGAGTAGTGGGGTCGAGTCTGTTGCATACAAATGTGGCCTATCTATTCTCCTTGAAGCTCAGAGTGTTCCTGTAGAGGGGAACCCCGGCTATCAGCCAAGCTGGAGTAGTCATGGGAAGAACAATCACTAAGGCTATTCAAGGGCGAGCTAACTCATCCAACTCCACCTTCTCCAGATATAGGGTCTCATCTGCAGATTGAACCCATCATAGTCATTAAGAGCTTTGCCATTTAAAAAAAATCTTCTTGTTGCGTACTTTGGTCAAGTATGTGCCCTGTTTGATGTGGGAGACATTAGCATAGAACTCCTTGACCAAGAACTCATTGGCCTCTTGCAGGTTGCTGGTAAAGAACTTCTACCCCAGTCTCTAGTTGAGGTGCCTTTTGATATTTGGGTTATGGGGTAAAAGGTCCCGCTCAATGAAAACCCTCTCCAATGTAAGTGACCTCTGGGGCCACCACTCCCTGAACTTGTGGTATGCCTTCTCGCTCACGAACCGGTCTCGCCGTACTACCGGGTTCTGAGACCTCACCAATCCCCCTATCTGTGTGTCACCACCCCTCCCATCATCCGGGCTATCATCATCACTATCAACTTGTACTAGAGCAGGTGGGGAGGATGGAACTACTGCACTAGGGGTCGGGGGTGGAGGAGAGTCACTAAGGCCCAAGCTATCAGAAGAGTCGGACACAGAAGATGATTCATTGATAATTCGTCGGGGTTGAGATTGTGCCTCCTCTTGAGCTTGTCCAGTTTCCCCCTCTAAAATTTCCCGAGAGGGGACATACTCACTAGTCTTCGAGGTGTCTGGAGTGGGCCTCCAGAGAGTCTGTTTGTTACTAATTATCCATCTAGGAGCTAGGGGTGCAGTAGATTGTTTTCCTCTTCCCCGACCCCGTGAGGATTCTCCCCTTACGGGTTGTTTATCTTGGCCATATCTAGATCGAACCATTGTCTGCAAATATAATCAATGAAAGCTCATTAGCATTTGGTAATCAATGAATGATTAGATGAAAGAAGAAATAGGTTGCAGTAGGTAAAAAAAAGTGGACCGTTGTCAGCAAAAAAAGAAGCGCGGCAGCGGAAAGGCCACCGCTGACAGCAGAAAATTAGGCGCGGTCGCGAGAGGCTGGGAATCAGAATACTCATTCTCTGAACATCACTCACCGCTGATCGCGGAATATTGGGTGCGGCCGCGTTAAATCCACCACTGACAGTGGAAAAATGAACGCGGCCGCGAAATCAATTTGACACTTCTCTAAACTATGTTCCCGCTATCCGCAAAAAAAAAACAACCGCAGCCGCGTAAAGCTGGTCGCTGACAGCGGAATTCCCGCCGCGGCCGCATAAACGCAACCAATTTAAATTCATCAAACTGTGGGGCTGCTGACAGTAGAATTTAGGTCGTGGCCGCGGAATTCAAACAACACGGGCGTTGAGGAATGGTTCCTGAGCTAGGGTTCATATTTCTCAAAGAATTTGGAAATTAACGAGAAAAATTAAACAACTCAACCCCCATTAGGCATCAAAACACATACACAACATTCATTTTTTTTATCAATAGTTAAACATGCTTATGATTTTAGGTCTATAGTAACCCTAACTAGAAAGAAAAACTAAAAATAAGTAAACAAAATAGAAAGAACCAAAATTAAAACTACGAATTTAATCATACCAGGAGTTAGATTTGATGTATGAATTAACCTTGCTAAATGAGATGAAGTGTAGATGAATAGTGAAAAGGGTGCTTTGAAGTGTTAGGGTGTGAAAAGTGTAAAAGGAGGAGGGCCCTCCTATTTATACTAAAATCCTAGGCCCACACCGACTTACCTGGCGCGGCCGCGGAATTCCATCGTGGTCCGCGCTTTGCAAATACTGAAGAGCTGAAGGTACTTGTTCACCGCTAGGAGCGGAAAAACAGGCACGACCGTGGAACAGTGACCACTCACTATGCAAAATTGATCGCAGACGCAGACCAAACTCTAGAGAGTTACATCTTTGATTTTCACAAGTCTGCGTCCGCTGCACTATTCTGCCCCCGCGTAAGTGCTGTCGCTGACAGCGGAATTGGGAGCGCTGTCAGCGATCCACAACACACTTAGCAAAAATTTTCTCCAGTATTTATCTTGCAGTGCATCAACAATTCCTACACAAATATCACAACAAGTCAGTTCAAAAGAGCCTAATCTAAGAAGAAAAATGAAAAAGAAAGAAATATCACTTGGGTTGCCTCCCAAGAAGCGCTTGATTTAACGTCGCTGCACGACGCAAGTTACCATCATCATTGTAACTTTATCAAAGCCACCACGTGGCTGTCATCAAATTTTCCCAAGTAATTCTTCACACGATGCCCGTTAACCCGGAAGATTTCACCATTTTGGTTCTTCAAGTCAAGAGCACCAAAAGGTGTTGCATGCACTACCTCAAAGAGACCACTCCATTTGGACTTTGGCTTGTCCGGAAACTGACGCAACCGGGAGTTGAAGAGAAGTACCTAACCACCCTCTATGAATTCCTTGTTTCTGGCATATTTATCATGCAAGTATTTCATCTTCTCCTTGTACAATGATGAGCTTGAATAGGCATGAAAACGAAATTCATCTAGCTCATTGAGTTGTTCCACCCCGAGATTTGCAGCAACATTCCACTCAAGATTTAACCTTTCCAAGGCCCACAATGCTTTATGTTCTAGCTCAACCGACAAATGATACGCTTTACCAAATATCAACCGGTAAGAGACATACCAATTGGAGTCTTAAATGCAGTCCTATAAGCCCATAACGCATCATCTAGCTTCCTTGACCAATACGTTCTATTGGCATTCACAGTTTTTGACAAGATGCTTTTGATTTACCTATTTGAAACCTCCACTTGCCCACTAGCTTGGGGATGATAAGGAGCAGAGACCTTGTGATTGACACCATATTTAGCAACCAAAGTATCAAATTCCCTATTACAGATATGAGACCCCCCATCACTTATAATTGCCCGAGGCATCCCAAACCGTGTGAAAATGTTCTTCTTGAGAAAAGATACTACACTCCGTGCTTCATTGTTGGGAAAAGCCACGACTTTGACCCACCTTGAAACATAATCAACCGCCACAAGAACGTAAGTATTGCCACATGAACTAACGAAACGGCCCATGAAGTCTATGCCCCACACATAAAAAATGTCAACTTCAAGAATAGTTGTGAGGGGAATTTCATCCTTCTTTGATATTCCTCCAGCTCTCTGGCATTCATCACATCTCTTGACAAGCTCACTGGCATCTCTATACAAGGATTACCAATAAAAACCACAACTCAGAACCTTGGAAGCAGTCCTCGTCCCACCGTGATGACCACCGTAAGGAGATGAATGGCAAGCATCAAGTATGCTCATTAGCTCCTCCTCTAGGACACACCTAAGAATCACTCCATCATCACAAATCTTGAAAAAGTAGGGCTCATCCCAATAATAGTCCAAACTGTCACGTTTTAGTTTCTTCCTTTGGTTAAAATAGAGCTCACACAGGACAATGCCGGTAACAAGGAAATTGGCAACATCCTCAAACCAAGGCATATCATTCATAGAAACCGAGAGGAGTTGCTCATCTGGAAAAGCATCATTAATTTCAATACCATCTTTTTGCCTCCCTTGCTCTTCTAGCCGGGACAAATGACCCGCAACCTGATTTTAACTTCGTTTCCTATCAATGATCTCGAGGTTAAATTCTTGAAGAAACAAAACCCATCTCATCAGTCTAGCTTTGGAGTCCTTATTTGTCATCAAATACCGGAGTGCCGCATGATCGGTGTGAACAATCACTTTGGCGCCCATGAGATAAGGCCTAAATTTCTCCATTGCAAACACAATTGCTAACAATTCCTTCTCCATCACTGTATAATTAACATGCGCTTTGTTCATAGTTTTTCTTGCATAGTACGCCGAATGAAATATCTTGTTCACCCATTGCTCAAAGACCGCTCCTACAGCAACATCACTTGCGTCGCACATAAGCTCAAAGAGTGAGCTCCAATTTTGTGTGGTAGTGATTAGAGTGGTTGTTAATTTATACTTCAATAGCTCAAAGGCCTTCATGCATTCTTCATTGAAATCAAACCTTGCATCCTTCTCTAATAGCTTGCATAGGGGATTCACCACTTTGGAAAAGTCTTTGATGAACCTACGGAAGAACCCCACATGACCAAGAAAACTTCTAACTTCCTTGGAGGAAGTCGGAGGAGGTAACTTTGAAATCACTTCTATTTTAGCCTTGTCCAATTCGACTCCATCTTTTGAGATCTTATGGCCAAGGACAATGCCCTCCTCGACCATAAAGTGGCATTTCTCCCAATTGAGCACAATATTTGTCTCTTCACATCGGGCTAGAACCTTGTCAAGATTTTGCAAACATTCTTCAAATGAGTCTCCAACCACACTACAATCATCCATAAAGACTTCAAGGAAGTCCTCCACTATGTCCGTAAATATCACCATCATGCACTGATGAAATGTAGCGGGTGCATCACACAATTCAAACGACATCCTAGAGAATGCAAAGGTCCCATATGGGCATGTGAAGGTAGTTTTCTCTTGATCTTCTGGGGCTATAAGAATCTGATTGTAACCTGAGTACCCATCAAAGAAACAATAGAAGGCTCGCCCGGCAAGTCTGTCTAACATCTGGTCCAGAAATGGAAATGGAAAGTGTTCCTTTCGAGTCACCTTGTTCAGCTTCCTTTAGTCCATACATACCCTCCAACCAGTCACGGTCCGAGTAGGGATCAACTCATTCTTTTCATTTTTCACCACGGCCATACCCCCCTTTTTCGGCACACATTGCACTGATGAAGTCCATGCACTGTATGAGATTGGATAGATAACCCCTGCATCAAGCCATTTGATAATCTCCTTTTTTACCACCTCTTGCATAGCCTCGCTCAACCTCCATTGATGTTCCATGGACGGTTTTGCATCATCCTCAAGTATAATTTTATGCATGAAAAAGGTGGGGCTTATGCCCAAAATATCAGCTAAGGTCCATCCAATTGCTTTTTTTCTCCTTTGGATCACTTCAAGAGTTGAGTTTACCTAGACTTTGGTTAAGCGAGCAGAAAGAATAACAAGTAGCGTAGAAGAAGGGCCCAAGAATTCATACCTAAGGTATGATGGGAGAGGCTTCAACTCCAAAGTTGGTGGCTCCTCGATCGAGGGTTTTATCGGTGGATTCTTCCGATTTTCCAAGTCCAAGTATAGCTTACGGGGACCATAAGAATAAGATCCCATTCCTTTCAATGCATTAGCACATTCAACCAAGCCATCCCTTCCATCATCCTCATGGTTCAACAAGACAACTTTCATGGGATCTTCCACATTGATCATTGAGCTTGTATCATCAATTATCACTTCTGTCACTAAATCCATAAAAGAGCAAACCTCAGTACTATTTGGTTGGCACATTGACTTGCACACGTGGAATACAACCTTTTCATCGCCCACCCGGAAGTTGAGTTCACAGGCTTCAACATCCACCAAGGCCTTCCCTGTTTCTAGGAATGGCCTTCCCAAGATTTTAGGCACCTCGTAGTCCACCTCGCAATTGAGGATCACAAAATCAGCAAGCAAGATAAACTTATCGACCCCTACAAGAACATAATCAATAACACCAAGAGGTCGATTTATTGTTCTATCCTCCATTTGTAGTCTCATTGAAGTTGCTCTTGGTTGACCAATACGCAAAGTTTTGAAGACGGAGTAAGGCATCAAATTGATACTTGCACCCAAATCACACAATGGCTTTGCAAAATCCGCACTTCCAATGGTACAAGGGATTGTAAATGCGCCGCGATATTAAAGCTTGTGAGCCATCTAGTGTACAATGGCACTAACTTGGTGAGTCATTTTGATGGTCTCACATTCCATAGATCTCTTTTTAGTCACCAAGTCTTTCATTAACTTGGCGTATCCTGACAATTGCTCAAGAGCTTCCACTAATGGAACGTTGATTGACAAGCTCTTCATCATCTCTATGAACTTCTTGAATTTATTTTCGCTTTTATGCTTTGCCAGTCTTTGAGGATAAGGTGGAGGAGGTCAGCCTTGGCTTTTGGCACTACCGGTTCCGTTATATCTATTACGTGTTCCCTAGACATGTTCACGTCATTTTACGTCTCCTCCTCATTTTCATTGATATCAATCCTCACTTCACCATTCAATTGCACTTCACTCCCTTGATCATCAACTATAGGAACATCATCATTTTGCATTTCATCATCATCACACACAACTCTCTTTTGCTTGGAGGTACGTGCTTCACCACCTTGACCACTCCTTGTGGTCACCGCCATTGCATGCCCAATATTGTTATTGTTCCCACCCTTCAGGTTCACTACTGTGTCACTAGGTAGTGCCCCCTTAGGGAGAGTGTTTAAAAGATTGCGAATTTGACCCATTTGGACCTCAAGATTGCAGATGGAGGTAGTGTGGGAGGCAATTTGAGCATCAGAATCGGCAGTCCTATCCATCATCTGTTTGAACATATTCTCGATATGACCCATATCATTGCTTGATGAACTTTGACCTTGAGATTGATACGGAGGAGGATTTTTGGGTTGTTGATACATTGGAGGCCTTTGAAAGCGCGTCCCCGATTTTCATTTCCACCCCAATTGTTGTTATTATTTCCATTCCAATTGTTGTTTCCACCCCAATTCTGATTATTGTTCCGCCAGTTGTTTGAGTTGTTGTTGTTCCAGTTCCTTTTCCCTTGATTGTTCCAATTTTGATTATTCCCTTGAGATCTCTATTGTTAGTTTGGAGCATTGCTCCGCAATCCTTGTAGTTTTTTGGATACATCACATCTTCACTTTGGTCATCATACGAATCATCATTGTTGTAACCACTTACACCTTGCTCATTTTGATCATTGTTTCTTTGCATCTGTTGGCCACGTTGTTGTAAAGACCCGTAAAATTTCTTAACTAAATAAGATGCCCGGGTAGGTCCCCATGTTGTTATAACTGTAGAAATCCTGAACAAAATGGACCTTTTTGAAGTAAAAAGTACCCCGGGACTTAAACGATAAAAGTTTCATGAATTGTGCAGATTTGCGGTCCACTATACGATCGCAGATCAGGTATGTGGACCGCATAGTGGTGACATACCTGGAGTTGCTGTCAATTTTGAGGACAACTATGCGGCACAAAATGCAATCGCTTTTTGGTAATGCGGGCGGCATAGTCGTCGCATTCTTGCACCTCCACTTCTGCGGAGGAGGTTATGCGACGCACTATGTGATCGCATAATAAGTACGCGGACCGCATAGAAGGAATGCGATCGCATTCCTGACCGTATTCCCTGCTTCAGGGCTTCTAATTTCTAAATTTTATACCCGACCCCCAACCTAATAAAACACCTACCCCTTTCATTTTGATGTCTATCTGCCTAAAATATAGAGAAGGGAGAGTGATTATAGTGAGAGAAATCCATCTCCTCTACTAAATTGTTCCTCCATTTCCACTCTGGGTTGGAAATCTTCGAGTAGTCGTTGTCTTCTTCACCATAAGAGGTAATGTTCTCACCCCATTTCTTCCTTAAATTCTCTGAATATAGCTAAAATGGGACACACCTAGGTGGTTCTTGAAGATGAGAGTTAAGACCTTGCATGCATGTGATTAACTTACCATAACCTAGTAAAGGGAAGCAAGTTAGAGTAATCTTTCACTAAAAAGGGTTTAGTTAATCTAAGGGATCACATAGTGTTTGATAAAATGCCCAAATGAGTTCATGATTTCTAATTCTAAGTCTAAAGATGTCATCTTGTAAATTAGATTGTAGGTGTTAGAAGGTCCGGAGGTTTGAGAATAGATATAAAAGGGAAATTCTGACTCGAGGTATGTATGGCTAACTTTATTCTTTGTAGAGTCGCCTTGTTGGTGTCCGAGCATTCGGTATGAATTCCTGGTTCGATTGTATTTTAATCGATTTTCCTACTATGATGAGGTGAAGAATCATGTTCTCTGAATGCCTTAAGTTGATTACCATGTCACCATGCTACTTGAGATTGTGAAATATGATTCTTTGTGCTTACCCTGTCATGTGCAAGACTCGTTATATGCTTGAACTTATCGGTATGAAAGAGAGTGATACTAAATGAATGAAAATGATAATGAACTCAATTGTTGAATGTATCCAAGTGCTAAGGGCTGTGCAGTAAATGATGGGAAAGAAAAGTGAATTGATTTAACTGATCTAAATGGTTATGGCATACCATACATGACTCATTGCTTGGTAAAGATTATTGTGCCCTTGTTTTCACATGGTTGTGTGGTTGTTATAAATTTATACTCTTGATGGTAGAAATCCTTGTGATTAAATTTTTGATTGTTGTTGCTATCCAAATGATGTTCGGTGGGATCAGGTTGCGCACCGCAAAAGGTGAAATAAGGATGATATATTGAGAAGTAATAAGGGTGGAATGTGATTGTACAGTGCGATCGAGTTGCACGCCGCAACAGAATAAATAAGGGTGGAATGATGAGAAGAAATAAGGGTGGAATATGATTGTAAGGTGAGACCAGGTTGCGCGCTGCTACAGGAGAACAATTGAAATAAGAAACTGTGAAAACCTCATTTGTGATTCTCTGTATCTCTGTGCAATAATTGTTTGGTTTCTTTGGATGCGTCCTACTTATGCACTGTTTTGATTTTACTTAGAGTAAAGTTTGTTCATACATACTAGTACTATTCAATGG
>ML258775.1:855-25931 GCA_005239495.1 Nicotiana undulata | reverse complement strand
TTCTGAGCTTACATCAATTGGCTTACGATGTACTCTCACGTACGAAAACATGGGGTGTAACACCACATGTGCGCTTGGGGAGTCGCATATGCGGAACATGGCTTGGCAAGCTTGGCTCGCAGGTGCGACTATTCTTCCGTAGAAGCGTCCCAGGGGTCGCAGGTGCGGACCCCACCCAATAAGTGGACTTCACACCAGCAATGGATTGTCCGCCGGTGCGGTACTAGGTCTGAAGATGCGGAAATCGCTGGGTTCAAGTGGGAAGAATCGAGGGCTTTTTGTTCATAACTCCAAAAATTGATTTAGAGCTCGGGAGAAGGCGATTTTGCAAGGAGTTTGGAGAGGAAATCAGTGGGTAATAATTGTTAACTCTAATTCGTGTATATTTCATTAATCTATAGAAAGTTTCCTCATTTAATCAAGGGATTAAAGTGAAAAAGTGGGATTTGGGGGAAAAGTTACCCAATTAATTTTTTGGGTTTTGATCGAGTCTTAGACGTCAGAATGAGATAATTCTTGGACGAGTGAGCTCGAGAGTGAACATGTGTTCATAATTTATAATTTTTACCCGATTCCGAGATGTGGGCCAGGGGCGACTTTTTGGGCGTTTGTCCTAATTTCACGTTTTGGCTTCGAATTAATTAGTTAAATTAGTTACTTGTAGTTTTATTTACATTATGCAATTAATTTGAATAGATTTAGGCCATTCAGAGTTGGATACTCGTGGCAAGAGCGTGGTATCAAGTTGATTTGAGCGGTTGAGGTAAGTGGCTTGCCTAACCTTGTGTTGGGGACTTTCCCTTAGGATGTTTTGTTATTATATGATGTGTGGACGCCGTGTACGTGAGGTGACGAGTATGGCCATTATTGAAAAAACTCCCGTTTTCCCTTTTTAAATCATAAATTTTTTTCTCTTATTAAATTGCAACTACATGTTTAATTGTTTAGCCTAGACTAGAAAAGCATGCTTACTTGTTCTAATTGCCTATTTGACATTCTGTGCACCATGCTTAGTTAAACCCCTATTTTCCTTATCTGTGATTAGTATAAACTATTTAATTCGATGTCATACTTGTCATTTCATCTTGCGTTGCATATTTAAATTGGGACTACGGACGTATTCCAGGAGATCCCCCTGTACTGCATATTTAAATTGGGACTATAGACGTATTCCGGGAGATCCCCGTGCACTGCATATTTAAATTGGGACTACAGACGTATCTGGGAAATCCCCCTGTAGTGCATATTTATTTTGGGACTACGGACGTATTCCGGAGATCCCTCAGCACTGCATATTTACTTTGGGACTACGGACGTATTCCGGGAGATCCCCCTGTATTGCATAATCATTTGGAACTACGGGACGTTATCTTAGGAGATTCCACATTGTGGTCGAGGTCTCCCTTGACTATTAAGTTTCGAGAATTTTCTTCAACTATTTACCATAAAATTTACTTATCTTTTTTACTGTTTAATTTATTATATTTACTCCAGTAGGGCCTTAAACTGACCTCGTCACTACTTGACCGAGGTTAGGCTTGGCACTTACTGGGTACATTGTGGTGTACTCGTGCCTTTTTTTTTGCACATATTTTTCATGTGCAGATCCAGGTACGAGCTATCAGCGTCGAGGATAGTACGTGTTGCTGATTCCTAGGAGACTTCAAGGTATTTTTTCCCGTGCCCGCAGAATCTTCAGAGTCCCCTTTCACTCCCTCGTCTAGAGTCTTCTTATGTATTTTAAGACTTTTGTTTAGAGATAAAGTAGACTATAGAAGCTTGTGACTAGTGACATTCCGGGTCATTGAGAGATAATTTTGTATATGCCGAGCGACACTACTTTTGTTTATTTACAGTATGTTGTTTTATCCCTTTTATTATTGAGTTTTCTTTAGGTTTTCCGTGATATTAGGCTTACCTAGTCATAAAGACTAGGTGTCGTCACGACACCTTTCAGAGGGTTAAATTGGGTCGTGACAAGTTGGTATCATAGCTTTAGGTTCATAGGAGTCGCGAGTCACAAAATGATTTATTATAGTCTCGCGGATTGGTACAGAGATGTCTATGTATATCTTCGGGAGGCTGTGTAACTGTTAAGAACAATCATATTCCTTTGATTTCCTTGTCGTACGAGTTATTGACATCAAAATTATAAACTCTATTCTATTATTTCTCACCTATGGTAAGGACCCGTACTGGGAGGACGGATGATCATGCACCCAAGCCCCCGGTTAGAGCCGCTAGAGGCCGGCGTCGGGGTAGACGACGGCCACACGATGCAGCCCGAGCACCTGAGAGAGTTGCGACCTAGGAGCCCCCAGCAGCTCCAGCTGGAGGGCCGACACCGTAGATTCCTAATGCTACTCCAACCCTCCAGGAGACCTTAACTCAATTCTTGAGCATGTTCAGCACTCTGACTCTGGATGGACTCTTTCCGATAGCTCCCGCTACATCTCAGGCCAGGGGAAGGGCATAGACTCCCGCAGCCTGCACTCCTGAGCAGAGGGTCCAGGTTGATCAAGCCCCAAAGTACATTCCTATACCCCTAGTGGTTTCAGTTCAACATGAGGCCAGGGTAGCTGCTTCTGAGGCAGAGCAGCTTAGACTTGAGAGGTACAAGAAGTACCACCCACCTACTTTTAGCGAAATAGCTCCAGATGACGCTTTGCGTTTTTTGGAGGAGTTTCATCGTATTATCTGCACTATGGGCATTTTGGAGATAAATGGGGTTTCTTTCACTGCTTTCCAGCTGAGGGGAGCGACATATTAGTAGTGGCGTGCCTATGAGTTGAGTAGTCCGGACGAGACAACTTCACTCACTTGGACTCAGTTTTTAGAGATGGTTCTGCGAGAGTATGTTCCTCAGAGCCTCAGGGATGCTTGGCGCGCAGAGTTCGAGCAGCTGTGCCAGGGTGCTATGATTGTGTTGGAGTATGCAGTCCGTTTCAGTGAGTTAGCTCGTCATGCACCGATTTTGGTTGCCATAGTCAGAGAGAGGGTCCGTCGCTTCATTGAGGGACTCCACCCTAGTATTCGGACTAGTATGGACAGAGAGTTGGAGATGGATATCACTTATCAGTAAGCAGTGAGTATTACCAGGAATGTTTGCTCGGGACATAGAGGAGAGAGAGGCCAAGAGGTCTCGAGAGATTGGTTATTATTCGGGAGCTCGTGCACCAGCAATTGTGAGTCGCCCTGTTCATTCAGCTCTTCCTACAACCTGCGGTATTCCAGGCCCTCCTAGACTTCAGGAGCCCTATTATGCAACCCCCCAGTATCCAGTGCACCTCCTGCTCGAGGTGCTATTACCGGCCAACCCAGTAGGCCAGTTCCGAGTCAATCTCAGTCGCAAGGTCCTCCGAAGGGTTGTTTGGAGTGTGGTGACACTCGTCACTTGGTTAGATATTTACAAGAGCCAGGAAGGGTGCTCATTCACAGAATTATCAGCCTCTACGTGCTCCACCGGGTCCTCCGGCTATTCTTCCAGTCCTAGATGCCACTCCACCTCCTTAGTCAGCTCAAGGTGGAGGTCTCCCTAGAGGGGGAGGCCAGTCCAGGTACTATGTTCTTCCAGCCCGTTCAGAGGCCGTCACTTCAGATTCAGTTATCCCACATATCGTCCCTGTCTTTCATAAGGATGTATCAGTATTATTTGATCCGGGATCTACGTACTCATATGTGTCTTCCTATTTTGCTCCACATTTGGGGATATCTCGGGATTCTTTGAGTTCCCCTGTTTATGTATCTACTCCTATAGGAGATTATCTAGTTGTGGACCGCGTATATCGGTCGTGTTTGATAACTCTTAGTGGTTTTGAGACCAGAGCTGATTTATTACTACTCAGTATGGTAGATTTCGATGTTATCTTGGGCATGGACTGGTTGTCACCCCATTATGCTATTTTTGATTGTCACGCTAAGACCCTGACACTGGCTATGCCAGGCTTACCAAGATTAGAGTGGAGAGGTACCTTAGAGTATACTCCCCACAAGGTCATTTCATTTCTTAAGGCTCAACGGATGGTTGAGAAGGGGTGTGATGTGTATTTGGCCTATGTGAGAGATGTTAGTGTTGATACCCCTATAGTTGAGTCAGTCCCAGTAGTGAGGGACTTCCCTGATGTATTTCTAGCTGATCTTCCGGGTATGCTGCCCGATAGAGACATTGATTTCGACATTGATTTGTTGTCGGGAACTCAGCCCATTTATATTCCTCCTTACCGTATGGCTCCTCCTGAGTTGAAAGAGTTGAAGGAGTTGAAGGAGAAGCCATAGGAGTTGCTTGATAAGGGTTTTATCAGGACCATTGTATCACCTTGGGGTACTCCGGTCTTATTTGTGAAGAAAAAGGACGGTTTTATGCGTATGTGTATTGATTATTGGCAGTTGAACAAGGTTATAGTGAAGAACATGTATCCTTTGCCTCACATCGATGATTTATTTGATCAGTTACAGGGTTCCAGGGCATTTTCCAAGATTGACTTGCGTTCTGGCTATCATCAGTTGAAGATTCGGGAGCCAGACATCCCGAAGACTGCTTTCAGACCAGATATGGTTACTATGAGTTTCTTGTCATGTCATTGGGCTGACCAATTCCCCAACAACCTTTATGCATTTGATACACAGTGTGTTCCGGCCTTATCCTGATTCCTTTGTCATTGTGTTTATTGACGACATCCTGGTATATTCCCGGTCTCATGAAGATCATGAGCACCACCTGAGGACCGTGCTTCAGACTTTGAGGGAGAAGAAATTTTATGCAAAATTTTCTAAGTGTGAGTTCTGGCTTGATTCAATGGCATTCTTGGGCCACGTAGTGTCTTGTGATGGGATCAAGGTAGATACGAAGAAGGTGGAGGCAGTGCAAAGTTGGCTTTACCGTCATCATCTACAGAGATCAGCAGTTTCCTTGGTTTGGCGGGGTACTACCGTCGCTTTGTAGAGGGGTTTTCATCTATTGCAGCACCTATGAACAGGCTGACCCAGAAGGGTGCTCCGTTCAGGTGGACCAAGGAGTGTGAGGAGAGATTTTGAAATCTCAAGACAGTCTTGACCACAACTTCAAATATTAGTATTGCCTACAAGTTTGGGGTCCTACACTGTCTATTGTGATGCCTCGAGGATTGGACTTGGAGCGATATTGATGTAGGACGGTAGGGTAACGTCTAGACAGTTGAAGGTGCATGATAAGAATTATCCGGTTCATGACCTCGAGTTAGCAACTATTGTTCATGCCCTGAAGATCTGGCGTCATTATTTGTACGGTGTTCCTTGTGATATTTACACTGATCACCAGAGTTTGCAGCACTTGTTCAGGCAGAAGGACCTTAATCTACGTCAATGGAGGTGGTTGGAGCTAATGAAAGACTATGATATCACTATATTATACAACTCGGGGAAGGCCGATGTAGTGGCTGACGCCTTGAGTTGCCGAGCGGAGAGTTTGGGGAGTTTGGCATATCTTCTGGCAACTGAGAGTCCCTTAGCCTTGGATGTTCAGACCTTAGTCAATCACTTTGTGAGATTGGATATTTTAGAGCGTAGCCGGGTATTAGGTTGTGTGGTTACTCGGTATTCCCTTTATGACCGCATCAGAGAGCATCGGTATGATGACCCCCACCTTCTGGTTCTTGAGGACAAGGTCTGCTGAGGTGATGCCATATATATGACTATAATGACGATGCCATGATAAGGATGCAGGGTCAGATCTGTGTGATCAATGTGGATGGGCTTCGGGAGTTGATTCTTGAGGAGGCCCATAGCTCGCGGTACTCCATTCATCTGGGTGCCTCAAAGATGTACCAGTACTTGAGACAACACTATTGGCGGAGAAGGATGAAAAAGGATCTGTGTGCCCAACATTTCATTCCAGTGTTGACTACATACTCCTCAGAGAGATTGGCTGAGATTTATATCAGGGAGATTGTTCGTCTTCACGGTATTCCAATATCCATCATTTCAGACAGAGGTACACGGTTCACATCACGGTTCTGGAGAGCCGTACAAAAAGAGTTGGTTACTAGAGTGGAGTTGAGCAAAAACTTTCACCCTAAGACAGACGGACAGTCCGAGCGCATGATTTAGATTCTTGAGGATATGCTCCGTGCATTTGTGATGGAGTTCAGAGGGTCATGGGACCAATACTTGCCACTTGCAGAGTTTGCTTACAACAACAATTACCAGTCCAGCATTCAGATGGAACCGTATGAGGCTTTGTACGGTGAGCGGTGCCGGTCCCTAGTGGGATGGTTTGAGCTGGGCGAGGCCTGATTTTTGGGTACATATTTGGTCCAGGATGCCCTGGATAAGGTGAAGGTGATTCAGGAGAGACTTCGTACAACCCATTACGGATGAAAGAGTTATGCGGACCGGAATGTTCGTGATTTGGCATTTATGGTTGGTGATCGGGTCTTGCTTCGGGTATCGCCTATGAAGGGCGTCATGAGGTTCGGGAAGAAGGGAAAGCTGAGCCCGAGGTTCATTGGTCCTTTTGAGATATTGCAGCGCGTTGGGGAGGTTGCTTATGAACTTGCCTTGCCTCCCATCCTAGTAGGAGTTCATCCGGTATTCCACGTTTCTATGCTCCGAAAGTATCACGGTGATCCGGCTCATGTATTGGATTTAAGCTTAGTCCAGTTGGACAAGTATCTATCTTATGTTGAGGAGCTAGTAGGCATTTTGGATAGGTAGGTCAGAAAGCTCAGGTCAAAGTATATTGCTTCAGTAAAGGTCCAATGGATGTGAGTTTAAGCCGTAAAATTTGGACCGTAATCAGAACTGTGTGAAGACGGATCCAGAATGGAGTTCCGTCGACTTTGTTAGCTTCGTTGAGTGATTTTGGGGTTAGGAGCGTGTCCGGAATGTGTTTTGGAGGTTTGTAGTAGATTTATGCTTGAATTGGCGAAAGTTAGATTTTCGGTGATTTCAGCCGATAGGGAAATTTTGATATGGGGATCTGAATGGAATTCTTGAAGTGGATGTAGGTTCGTAGTGTCATTTGTGATCTGTGTGTCAAATTTCTGGTCATTCGGACTAGGTTTGACGTGTTTCAACATCATTAGTAGAATTTGAAAAAATGATAATTCCTTAGGCTTGAATCCGTGCTTAATTCATGTTTTTGGTGTTGTTTGATGTGGTTTTAAGGCTCGACTAAGTTCGAATGATGTTATAGGACTGATTGGTATGTTCGGTTGAGGTCCCGGGGGCCTCAGGTGTGTTTCGTATGCTTAACGGAAGGAAAGTTGGACTTAGGAAAAATCTGGTGTTGCTGGTTCTGGTGTTTCGCACTTGCGGATGGGAGGCCGTAGGTGCGGACTCGCAGGTGCGCTTGGGGAGTCGCAGATGCAGAACTGAGCTCGCAAGTTCGGCTATTCTTCTGCAGAAGCGGCCTAGGGGTCGCAGGTGCGGAGCCGGCCCAATAAGTGGATTTCGCACCTGCGATGGATTGTTCGCAGGTGCGGGACCGCAGGTGCGGTTCTAGGTCCACAGATGCGGAAATCACTAGGTTCAAGAGAGAAGAATCGTGGGCATTTTGTTCATAACTCAAAAAATCGATTTAGAGCTTGGGAGAAGGCGATTTCGCAAGGATTTTGGAGAGGAAATCAGTAGGTAACAATTCTTAACTCTAATTCGTGTATATTTCATTAAATCCCAAATCGAGGAGGAAAAGAGAGTTTTTCCAATTTAAGTGACATAATCAAAATGAGATTATTTATTTATTTTAGAGTCGCCACTTGGGATAATTATGATGTCCCAAGTCACCGGTTTATTTTAAATCCCAAATCGAGGAAATTTGACTCCATTTTTACGATCTGCGAACACAGAAGACCGGGTAAGGAATTATGTTAATTCGGGAGAAGGTTTTAGACATTCCCGGGTTCTGTGGTTTTAGCACTGTCGCTTTAATCATACATGGCTTAATTAAATTGTTTAATTACATGTTTTAGAAACCTATGTGTGTATTTTACCTTTTTACCGCTTTTAATCACTTGATTATTCGTAATTATAGAATTATCTTGAAATGAGTCACGCGTAAGTGTACTCGTTTTGTTTGGTGTGCCAAAGTTATGTCACGCGTACGTGTACAAAACTAATAACACTTTATTATCATTAAGATTGTTTGGTCCAAAGTTGTGCGAACGCATACCTTGATTTTAACTTTGAAAATCCTAATTATGTCAGACGAACGTATACATAATCACGATAATTTGATTAATTAAGAGCGTGCCTGAAGCTACCAACGTGACTCATTCTTTACGAATTAAATTAGATCTAAACACGTTAAAAACTTGAACAGTAAAATATATTAAATAAAGGCAACAATAAATGAAAATGAAACTAGTACCATTAACATGCTTTCAACCAGAAAAAAAACAAACAAAACAACATATACTAACAAACCATACCGAGAATAAAACTACCAGTAATTCTACATAACAGTAAATAGTAGTAACACAGTTGCATAAATTAAATAGTAGCAAAATAAAAATAGAAATCAACGCATACCAATGAGCAAAAGCGCTGCCATCTTTAGCACGTTTTAGGCTAGTAGCAGTAGAAATATCAACCTCTACCCTCTTTCTTACTCTAGTTGGAGCATTTAAATTCTTTGATGCTCCACCACCAGCAATTTTACCATGAGCTTAGCAAACAATTTTGTATACGGCTAAAATTATAGAGATCAATTTTATATTTATTATGGCATTTCATAGCATGTCTGCAGAAGCCTCGAGGTACGGATCGAGGCCCGAGCCCGAATGTTCCCTACGTTCGACATCGGGGCAATGCAAATCGGTGACTGTCACAAGCAAGTGGCACGTGGGCGGAGTTGACCAGGTCTGCAAGGGCATACAAGTCCGTACCGTGACATTAAAATAGTTGTACTTGCTGCGTATCTTTGTAATAAATGCTTATGTACTATGTTGGGATTCTCCCTCTTATATAAATGGAACCCTTATCATTTTTTGCACACACGATATTCAATAGAAGGAACAAGAACATTCTCTGCTCTCTGACTCAAACATCTTCTATTTTCTCTTTATTGATTTATTACTTGCATTTATTGTATTTCATTGATTCTTCTTCATTTATTGTTCATCATTGATCATAAATAGCCTCCTTCGAGGCCCATAAAATTGTTATAGCTTCATCAATCGTCCACCACTAACCCCGTTCCTCGACCTCGAGGACCTATCTCGGCCAGCTCAGAACCTCCAACTTGAGGCAGTCGGGTTTGCTTATCTTCGATTTCGCATAACTCTTATCTCGCTTCTTTTACTCACACTTAGCACCTACTGCTTAACAACTAACATTAAAATAAATCACATATTTTTAGAACCACATAATCAAATTTAATTGTAATTACCATTTTCAAGGCAAACAGTTTGGCGCCCACCGTGGGGCTAAAAATAATAGTGATTGTTTTAGTACTGGTTCACTGAAAAGCGCAAGTTATTCTTCACACTTTTTTCTTATCCAAGCATCTTTGATTTCAGGTCAAAATGTAACTCAGTAAATGCACACGAAAACAATGGTGTTGAGGACCATGGAGAGAATGGTGTAGATGTTCCAGGCGCTGGTGTACCACCACAGAACCCTGAGGATGCACTAAACCCAAACCCAGTGGATGTGGGCTCACGCAACGCCCAACACGTCGATATTAGTTCCCGCACTGACGAGGATATATGTCAGGAAAAAGAACAGGAGGTTCAGAACACTCCAGCTCGAGAAGAAAGAGAGGTTAGCCTTCACGTTATTTTTGAAATGTTGCAGGCACAACAGTTGGCGATTGCTCAGCTGCAAAGCCATAAAAAAACTCCAAGTACAGTAGCAGCGGGAACGGCTCCTCGAGTCGAACCGGCACCGTAGAAGTCAAGCAACGATGGGTCAGCAACTGACCCCACTATTATGAAAATTCTCGAAGACCTCACGAGGAGAATTGAATCAGGCAAAAAGAAAATAGAAGCCAACGACAAAAAGGTGGAGACATACAACACGAGGGTCGACCAGATCCCAAGCGCACCCCCTATTCTGAAGGGTGTAGATTCAAAGAAGTTTGTGCAAAGGCCATTCCAATCAAGTGCGGCTCCGAAGCCCACCCGAAGAAATTCAGAATGCCCGTTCTCCCAAAGTACAATGGAACTTCGGACCCCAACGAGCACATCACTACCTACACTTGTGCCGTAAAGGGGAATGACTTGAGGGAGGACGAGATTGAGTCCGTCTTACTGAAGAAGTTTAGAGAAACACTGTCAAAAGTGGCCATGATGTGATATCATAACCTAACCCCTAATTCGATAGACTCGTTCGCCATGCTGGCAGACTCTTTCATAAAGGCACATGTTGGTGCCATCAAGGTTGCTACAAGGAAATCCGACGTCTTCAAAATCAAACAGAGATAAAGTGAGATGCTGTGGGAATTCGTATCTCGCTTTCAAATGGAGAGAATGGAGCTACCACCGGTCTCCGATGACTGGGCAGTGCAGGCCTTCACTCAAGTCTTGAATGAACAAAGCTCAGTAGCTTCGAGACAATTAAAGCATAATTTGGTTGAATTCCCCGCCGTCACCTGGGCGGACGTCCATAACCGATACCAGTCGAAGATTAGGGTCGAGGATGACCAATTAGGGGCTCCATCGGGCTCATTATATCCTAGCAAGATCCCAGCCAAGGAACCGAGGCCACACAAGGAAAGGTACCAACCATACACTGAGGATCAAAGAAATTCCCCAAGACACAACAAACCTCGGAACGATCGGGGTCAGAATCCTTGTGGACTCGTGAGCCGAGTCGGTTTCGATAGATACACGGGACCGGTGGAGACACCCCAGTTATCAGAGTACAACTTCAACGTTGATGTTTCAGACATCGTGTCGGCCATAGGTAAAATCAAAGGCACTAGGTGGCCGAAGCCCGTGTTGTCAGATCCATCGCAAAGGAACCATAACTTGGTGTGCGAATTCCACACACACACGGCCATAGGACCGAAGATTGCAGACAGCTCCGGGAGGAAGTAGCCTGACTAATTAACAAAGGGAATCTTCGAGAGTTCCTCAACGACCAAGCTAAAACTCAATTTTGGGAAAAAGAGACGAACAGGTAAAATGAGATAGAAGAACCGCGACATGTTATCCACATGATCATGGGAGGAATCGACATCCCGCAGGAACCCATTATCAAACCAACAAAAATATCCATCACCAGGGAGAAGCAAACTCGAGGTTACATACCCGAGGACGCCCTCACATTCAACGACGAGGACCTCGAGACCCTGTCTCAGCCTCACAACGACGCACTGGTAATTTCTTTCCTTGTGAATATGTTTCAAATTAAACGTGTACTTGTGGATCTAGGTAGCTCGGCCAACATAATCAGGTCAAGGGTGGTGGAGCAGCTCAGACTGATTGACCAGATCGTGCCTGCCTCTCGAGTCCTCAACAGATTCAACATGGCGAGCGAGACAACAAAATAGGAGATCACCCTCCAGGTCAGCATGGCTGGCACAACCCAATATGCCAAGTTTCACGTCATCGACAGAGACATGAGATATAATGCCTTGCTCGGGAGGCCGTGGATACACTGCATGAGAGCAGTACCATTGACCTTTCATCAAATGATGAAATTTCCAACAAAGGAGGGAATAAAAATAGTATACGGGGAGCAATATGCAACAAGAGAGATGTTCGCAGTATACGATGTAGTACCAACATCGACACCTTCTACATCGGAGGAGCCAAAGGATAAGAGAACAACTAAGTAGTATTCATGAGCTACTTCCTCTACTGCACACGATCTAACGAACGAAGGACCGTACCGCGTCCTTAAAACAAGTAGATGGAGAAAATCAAGGCTCGAACGCCATCGCCACTAAGGTACAACTGTCTCCTTTTTATCTTTTGCATTTCACACTGACTTACAAGCAGGTGTCCGACTAAAGGAATCGAAGCAACGTCCAGCTTGAATACCTTAGGTTTTAAAGCATGCGCTGCACTCTTTTCCTTCGATCATATTTTATCCCGCAAAGGGTTTTACCAGCAAGGTTTTTAACGAGGCAACATCTATATTCTACCTAAGGAGAACTCAAACAAGTATTCGAGGATTCTATCCAATCAACCTCAAATACTGGGGGGCATCGCCCCGGGATATCTTATACTCGGAAAATTCTAAGGGAGCCAAAGAGGGTTTCCATAGGAAAATGACGTATCGATCCAAACAGTCAAATGAATCGTGCCCGCATGGAATGATCGCACCCTCGGGCGTGAAAATAGGTATGCTTGTACCAAGTAATAAAAAGAGTATCTCTTACCATAAAAATACTTTGCGGTTCAAAGAAGTTGCTATTGTCACAAGGGAAGGCCCCAGGGCCAAAAAACTCTCGATGTCTCGGGGACTGTCGTCGACTACCACCCCATAAAGTTATCAAAGCTCGAGGCCATAAGATCCCAAGCGGGTGACCTCAGGCATGAGAAAATCTGTAAGTCCTACGGGCATGATCAAAACTGTAAGACCTCAAGTAAGGCATGTCCAAATCACATGACCTTGTAAAAGGCATAATCCCGATTTTAAAGCCAAGGCTATATATTCGAACTTGTAAGACCCCTAAAAAGGCATACCCTCAAATATAGACACCAAGGATACCTCACTCGAGACTAAAAGGCTCCGTCCAAACACAACGACTATGGTCACAAGGCTCCGGCTAAACTAACGCGACTCGGGGATGCCCGGTTGTCGCCATAAAATCAAATCCTTCGAAATTATTTTGGAAAGAACCGGTTAAAACATGCTACCCTCGGCACAAGCAAAAAGAGCTTCCGTCATTTTCATGTCATCTCCAAATAACGAAAAGGCTCGAGACAATTCATCCGTAGGGCAGAACCTTCCGAGGTGCTTATTTATCGTCACATAACGACTCGTAATCGAGGTTCTTTTAGGACCTTCGAAGAGTCGGACGAACACAAAAACTTAAATTAAGTCTTTAGCGAGGGAAAATTAGCCATACTAAAGGTCATATCGATCCAACGCGTAAGAGCCTTGGCGCCAGCTCAAAAAAGCCTCAGGGCTAATTCAAAAAAAAAAACTTAAGGGTCGATGAGCTCGAGCCGTAACCCGACTCGAGGACTAAGCCCGAAACAGTAAGCTAAAGTGCCTAAGGGAAAACACATTGGAGCCTACGGGCCAACATCAAAAAGCCTACGGCCGATGAAAGGTCATATTGACCTCACGCTTAAGAGCTTAAACGCCAGCCTAAAAAGCCTCAGGGCCGGTTTGTAAACCTAAGGGTTTTTCCTCGAAGCCTGATTCATTTGGCTAACCACTGGCAAACGCCAAAATTGGGAAGACAAGAAAGACAAACACAAGCAGATTGAAAAAATCGAAAGATTTTTCATATATATGTATTAATACATTCACAATACTCCCGCACGGAGACTTATGCAAGGAAGAAAAAAGGAAAACCTAGCCTATCCTCGGGACCAGCTCCCTCGAGGGTCCTCAAATATTAATATCGGTACAAGGAGAAAGGAAAAACTTGGCGTCGATCTCATCCGCCTTGGCCTGCTTTATCTCCTTCGAGAGATCGAAGCCCCTAGCGTGTATCTCCTCGAGGGTTTACCTCCGAGATCTACACCGGGCATAGTCCTTGCTTCTCCCCTGTCTATCAAAGGCCCATCTCAGTTCAGCCCGAGCATCGGCAACATCTTTCAAATAAGCGGCCACTTTCTTGTCGGCCTTTGTTCGAGCCTCTTCAGCTTCGACCCAGGCATCGACAACTTCTGATTTAATCCGTAAAGTTCGGCTTCGAGCCTTTCGATCTTGCTCTTCTATACCGAGTTGTCTTCACAAGCATTCTAGAGGTGCACTTCGAGGGCATAAACTTTGGCCAAAGCATTCTTTTTGGCCGCAACATGGGCGTCCATCTGAGCCCTAAGCCCATTGCACTCGCGCTCGTCTTGACCAACTCTTCCCCAAAGGCCTTCTAGGTCCTCTGTCTTTCTCTGCAGCTGCAACACCAATATATTAATCTCTGAAGACGAGAGAAGAAACATGCACGTCATCAAAACAAGGGTCACCTGTCTCTTGAGGCGACCTTCATAGTCATGGCTTCGACTCACCTCGTATCGAAGGAGTATCAATTCCTTTGCTCGTTTATAACAGAGAAGATTAAGGGATCCCTCCCCATCCAAAGATTTCCGCAACTCGGATTTGAGCTTATCGAAGGCCTACGAAAATCAAACTTCAGTTAAAAAATGAAAATACGAAGTTGGAAGATCGAAGAATCACCAAACCTCACCATAGAGTAGAGCCGTTGTGCCTCCTCAAAGGTTGAGCGAGCACCTCCAGGCCTGGCCTCTTCGGCCCCAGTTGAAACACCCGGAGGGGGAACATGATCGTTAGGGACTTCACCCCCATCGAGCAGACCTTGGCCCCGAACTTCCCTCGAAGTACCTTCAATGGGAGAAGAAAGCAGCGGTGAAAGACCCTTTTCCCCCGAAGTACCTTCGAGGAGGGAACAAGATGGAGGCGAAGGAGGGAACACCCCCTTTTCATCGCCTTTATACCTCTGGGCAGATCTTGCCTCGCAACGAGCTCCCTCGCCCACCAAAGGCTCCTTCCACTGGTTATCATTCTTTGGCCCTGAGGCCGACGACCCCCATTCTCTTCGAGAGAACACGACCTCACATCGGGGAGCTCCCCGACACCTGCAGAAAGGAAGTTGTTAAGAAAGACGGTTTCTCCTTAAAAGAAATAGCCTAGTGACGCTCACCATGGAGTTTGACCTCCCATTTACCCTTCGACAGATCTCGCCACTTACGCTCATCGTAAGTCGAGCAATCCATCAGCTTCCGAGTCCAATCCGCCAAATTGGGGACCTCACACGGTGACCAGGGGGCCGCTGCGGAAGAAGAAAGAAATCTTTAGTACGGAGTCAGCCTCCACTATAAACCAACATGGTAAAAATGCAAGTGTGAAATTCCATTCCTCAGGAAACGGTAGGAATTCCATAGGGATGATGTCGACGGTTCGCACTCGGAGAAATTGACTCATCCATCCTCGGTCCTCACTTTCCTCGCCTCGGGCGTCGAAAGACCGGAAGGTCCGACGTTGTAAAGTGACCAGGACTCTACAATGCAAGGGCCGATACAACCTGATGAGGTGGTTGAGGGTAAACTCGAGCCCGACCTTTTCCACGAAGAATCTTATCATTAATACAATCCTCCAAAATGACGGGTGAACCTGTGCCAGGGTGACCCGGTATCTCTTACAAAACACGATCATGACCCTATTGAGAGAGCCCAACATAAGGGGAAACGTGTACACGTTCAAAAATCCCTTCACGTGAGCCGTGATGTTCTCTCCCAGGGAAGGTACCTGCAGTACCAACTTTTCTCCATATCCGCAATCTCTCCCCATCTCCTCGAGGTGTTTTCCCCCTATGGATGGGATGAAGCCCGATGCATGCTCTCGATGGACTTGAACACCGGAAGGTATCTCTAATGCAAAATCCCTCCTCGAGACAAAGTGTCCCGAGGACAACTCACCAGAAGCCGGCGGTGTACCACTGACCGAGTGGGGAATAAAGGTAGAATCTTCCTCTTGCTGCTTAGAGGGTTTGGATATAGCAGCCATAACAATGGTGAAACAAGAAAAGGGAAATGAAAACTTAGGCGAAAGCTCTGAATTACAACAAAAAAGGGGGATGGGGCAAGGAAGGAAGACTCTATAAATGAGGCAATTTCTCAAAGCAGCAAAGCCTTCAAATGAAGGAAGCAAATGTATTTATAGGGTAAGTGGCGATTGTTCGCCTACTTTGAAGGCCAATTAATTCTGGCCATGCCATTGCCATTTTTGGGGAAGTGAACCAATGGGACCGCCTCGATCACTTCATAGGTCTTGTCATATGAATGACGTTGTCCAAGGGCTCGAGGTCCCCAAGCCAGTCTGACCTTGAGATGGTACCCTATCTCGAGGACCTCCTCTATTATTATGAGATCTAAGGATCCCTCTATGCCAACTTCATCTCGAGATGGTACCCCATCTCGAGGATTCCTATTATCATAGTGGTCTCTAAGGAGCCGCCCGTGTCAATCTATCCTTGAGATGGTGCCCGATCTCAGAGATCTCTATCTTGGGAGCCATCGATATTAATGTAGCCTTGAGACGGTTCACGCCCCGAGGATCTTCATCACTACTTATACAGTTTTCTAAAGGAATTGTTGTTCCGACCTCGAGATGGTACCCAATCTCGATGATCTCTGCCGCTACAAGTGTAGGATCTAAAGGTAGCTATCAAAGATCCACATATCGATCTAGCCCGAGATGGTACCCGATCTCGAGGGTTTTATTATTCTAAGAATGGGCCCTAAAAGGCCGACATTGAAATTCAAAAGATTATTTGTGCACTGAAAAATAAAGGGCTTGAAACGAGAAAATTTCTTGGCATTCCCAGAAATATATGTATTTACAAAAGTGTCATTACAAAGCTCCCCCGGGATCCCATATACAAAAGGGAAAGAAAAGAAAAGGCATAAACAATGGGTGGATCTATTCCTCACCATCACCATTATCTGAATCACTGTCGGAGCCGCTAACGGAGCTTTCGTTAGAAAAAGATGTAAGTGCCGATGCTTCTTCCAAGGACCTGACCTTATTGACCTTAGAAGAAAAATCGGCACCCTTGGCGATAACCTCTTTGAGTGCCTGCCTCCTGGCTTGGGAACGAGCATATTCAATGGCCCGAGTCAGCCTCAGCTCGGCCTTTTCGGATATCTCTCTGGCCCGATTATTGGCTACAACAACATCCTTCTTATATGAGGCTATGTGCTCGTATGCCTCAGACTTGGTCGCAAATAGTGAAGTGACCTCATCCCGGGCACTCCGAAGAAGGTCATGGGTCGAGGTAAGTTCTCCCCTCAAGAGGTCCCTCTTTGAGGCTATAGCCCCGGTCCGCTCCTTCAGCTCAAAGATCTCCCTGTTCATAATTGCAGCCTCTTCCCGGAGTTGCTTCACCAGAGCATCCTTTTGCTCAATCTGCAAAAACGAGCCAAGTTAGTAGGTGTAGACTTATGAAAGCAAGGATATAAACTCACAGATGCCACGTTACTTGCCCGGTGAAGCTGGTCCATTCTTGGTGGTTACTCTTCAAATTTGCCCGAAACGCATTTAACTCCTCGCCCTTTCAGGAAGAGCAAGCCTTAAACTCTTTCAGTTCCAAGGAAAGCTTCTCGAGTTCCTCCTCACGGTAAGTAAGCTCATCGCTTAGCTTGGAAAAAGCTTGGCCATACAACTTCTTGGCCTACAACACAAAGGAAGAAGGTTATGCAAGAAGGAATGAAAACTCGGAACAACAAAGAATATACCAGGAAGGTAACCTGTTCATGATGCTTCTCGGCCCCCTCGAGAGCGATGGAGGCATTGAGGTCGGTCTCCTCCTTGATACCTTCAAGTAAATACCTGAACGTGTCATCTTCCCCCCGAGAGATGTCCACGTCAGCAACACCCTTGTCCTGGGCGTCCGTTATCTCCCCTGGGGAAAAGGAAGGGCCCAAATTGGATCCACCCACGACATCAATACCAAACCTTTCGAACTCGTCGAAACGGACTGTACCATGTCCTGCGAGTGGATCGGAGACTACGCCCAAGCCTTCTTCGAAGGTCCTCTCTGTGCAAGGTTGTTCCACATCGCCCGTCTCAAATTCAGCGGTTCGATGTTCAACAGCCTTTGGAACGCCCACATTCTGCCTTACCCTTTGTACCAAAGGGAGGTCGTCCTCATCGTCACCTTTGTCTACGACACGAAGACTTGCTGCAGCATCCGAAGTCAAGACCGTGTCATCGGTCTTGGACTTTCGGGTCTTAGGTTTCTTTATATTAGGATATCCATCCCGCCTATGCCTCTTTCTTCCTTTTCTTGCCTCCGTCAGGTTTCAAAGTTTCATCTTCACCTGGAGGGGGAAGCCTCATCGATAGAGTATCCCCAAGACCTGCATATACGAGATATATCAAACCTTCCGCCGTAAAAGGATCTTGTGTGAAATTTGACAAAAAAGAGCTTAACATGTTTCTTGGCCTGCCACCTTGTCTTGGCTAAATTGCGCCAAGACTGTTTGTTGTATGGAAAGACAAAATCTATTTGTTTAATACACCCTCCACCCCGATAGGTTTTGGACTGAGCTGGGGAACCAGAAAACGGCTGCATAATAAAAAGAAATCTATTCAGAAGGATAAGAAGGGGAAACAAAAAATGCTCGATGTAATGATGGTTACGTGACATATTCCATTCCTCCGGGAATAGAATCCTGTCGCCGAGGATGATATCCAGGTTCTAATTCTAACGAACCGGCTCATCCACCCCGGTCCTTGTCTTCATCGATGCTTGTGAAGAATGTCTTCGCAGACCGATGCTGAAGCTTAATTAAACCCCCTCGGAAGAGATGGGGGATGTATAATATTATTAAGTGGTCGAGGGTGAATTTCATCCCTTCGATCCGATCAGAGGAATAACGAAGCACATACACTATCCTCCAGAATGAAGGGTAAATTTGATCGAGCGTCACCTGGTATCGGTGACAGAAATCGAGATTCAATGGGTCTATCTGTGGAGATGAAGAGTCCACAGGACCCAGGGTGAAAGGGTATGTGTACACGCTGAGAAATCCCGCTTTGTAAGTTACTATGCTTTCCTCAGCGTTGGGGATCTCTATTTGAACCTCCCCCCAGCGGTAGTCCATGTGTACCCTCTACGCTTCAGATATTATGTTGATATACCTAGACATGGGCTCGTACCGTCCTGGTGTGGAAGGAGGTCTATCGATGGTAAGGTCAGAAATTGTTTCAAAATCACCGGGGATGCATTGTTCGATGCTTGGTGCTTTTGTGCTTTTCTTGGACGAGCGTGCGGAAGAAGAGATGCCTTCTCTTTGAGGCACCGTCTTAGAAGTTTTTTCCATAGCTATATCGAAGCTTCTGAGGAAAAAGACGGAGAAACAAGCACAGAAAGAAGATGAATGCAGAAGGGATTGGGGGATAGCCATAAAAACTTAAAGATGATGGTAGAAGTATAGATGGCGTGCAAGTGTGGTATTTATAGAGATCATGTGGGAAACATTTGAAGAGCGGAAAAGTCGAACCATTGGCGGGTCATGGGTTTCTCAGTGATCGTGCTGACAGCGACCCCTACAAAGCTTTTGAAGAAGGCCATTTAATGCTCTGACGAGCTGACGTCATGATAGAGATACCGAATAGACAAGCATTCGAGATCCTTTCTTATCATTCCACTCTAAGAAACGCGAGGACTCTCTGTATACGGCTAAAATCGGAGAGACCAATTTTATATTTATTATGGCATTTCATAGCCTGTCCGCAAAAGCCTCGAGGCCCAAGCTAGAATGTTCCCTGCGTTCGACATCGGGGCAATGCAAATCGGTGACTGTCACGATCAAGCGGTACATGGGCGGAGTTGACCAGGTCTGCAAGGGCAGCACAAGTCCGTACCGTCACATTAAAATAGTTGTACTTGCTGCGTATCTTTGTAATAAATGCTTATGTACTATGTTGGGATTCCCCCTCCTATATAAAGGGGACCCTTTTCATTTTTTGCACACACGATATTCAATAGAAGGAACAAGAACATTCTCTGCTCTCTGACTCAAACATCTTCTATTGTCTCTTTATTGATTTATTACTTGCATTTATTGTATTTCATTGATTGTTATTCATGTATTGTTCATCATTGATCATAAATAGCCTCCTTCAAGGCCCATAAATTGTTATAGCTTCATCAATCGTCCACCACTAACCCCGAGCCTCAACCTCGAGGACCTATCTCGACCAGCTTGGAACCCCCGACTTGTGGCAGTCTGGTTTGCTTATCTTCGATTTCGCATCACTCTTACCTCGCTTCTTTTACTCACACTTAGCACCTACTGCTTAACAACTAACATTAAAATAAATCACATATTTTTAGAACCACATAATCAAATTTAATTGTAATATCCATTTTCAAGGTAAACAAACTTCTATGGGAAAGAAACAAAAAATGACGAAGCGGAGATGATCGAGGGTAAATGAGCATCCCTTGATTTTACTGGTGAAGAAGAGGACAAGGACGAAGATTCTCCAGAACAACGGGTAGATCTGGCCCAGGGTAACATCGTACCTTTTGCAGAAGGCTACTATTACAAGAACCATGGGGCTAAACGTAAAGGGGTAAGTGTAATCACTTAGATACCCCTCTACATATATGATGATCGATTCCTCAGGACAAGGAACAACCACGTCCTTATTCTTCCAGTTGCAGTCCTCTTTGACATTATCTAGGAGACCCTCAGTAATGGTGCACATATACCTTGACATTGGTTTGCAACGGCCCTGCACTGAGGGGGTTTTCTCTATCTTGAAGTCGGGGTCAGTCGGGCACCCCGCCGGAACAAATTCCTTAGGGTAGGGATCCGTCGCAGCCGCATCGTCAGTAGGATGCGATGAAGAAGGAGCCTCTTTTGCGTGGCACGGTTTTGGAAGTCATATCCATTTGTGAAAAGCGGATCAGAAAGCAAGAAATTAATTAAGGTTCAGAAAATTTGTTATGAAAATTAAGAAGTAGGTATTCTTTGAAGGCAAAAGTAGGAAAGGCGTTGGTTGTAAAAGTTTGAATGAAAGAAGGATAAGGGTTTTATAGGTTGAAGGCGACGATTCAGAATCAAGTAGTGGTCGACCAGTGCCTGACAGACATTTAATGCTTTGTTAATTTGACCGACGGGATGTTTCGTTGCATGTGTCACAGTCGAGCTAGTCGCTGATGTCATCACTTAAAAATATGGAGCTCGGGAATTCATGTCGCCTCTCATCATCTTATTTCTAAGAAACGAGGGGAATATCTGTATACAGTCAGAACGGGCCTGCCCCTTTTTTGACTAATCGAGGTTGAATCATGATAGACCACGGTTTGGCCTCGTATGGTAACGAGCCTCAATATGAAGTTAGGTTGCTGGACCCTTAATTCAAGGACCGGTCAAGGACGATGATCAACCAAGATCGAGACCGAGCGGAACAAATATCGAGTGGGATCAAAGAGGGTTTACCTGGTCAAGTAACGACAAGCCAAAATATCCGAGATCGAGCGAGGATCACAGCGGGAATCTCGGCAGGTATAAAGTCTAGACTGATTAATCACCCAATCATGGGATTTCTTACTGTATTCAGAATTGAACCATAAGTAGAACTCCTCTTCTATATAAAAGGAGTTCTAATCATTTTGTAATCCACATATTCATGCAGTACAAAGCAATATATTACATTTTCTCTCTTAAGCTTTCAATACTCTGTTGCTCAGTTCATATTTCCCAGTAGCATATTTGTTTGGTTCGAGGGCGACCTAGCTCGAGGGCCAAAGCTGCATATCTCATTTGGTTTGCTTTGTTACAGTAAATTCAAATATCATTTTACATATTTCTCAATTTGTGCCAAGCGAAATCATGTATCCTTAAAACCACATACACATTTAATGGTTATCCGATTTTAGGGTAAACAATAGGAACACGCTTTAATATTGGAGTTATTATGTCTTCATGCAGAGATCTTCCTCCTGCTGTAGGATTGTATTTTTTTCTTGGTGAGGAGACGGGGTGGGCTTTTCATTTATTAGTTTTGGAAAATATCACTATATAGCCACTCTCAAGATAATAGCCGGAAAAAATGTTGTGCAGTACCTAATTTTCGAGTGTTGTCTAATAAGAAGAACCTGGTTCTTCTTAGTATACTACTTAATACTGTTTGCAGAATAATTAAGCAGTAATAGTAAAGACACAAGGATTTTTACGTGGAAAACACCTGGCTCAAAAGGTGAAAAAACCACGACCACTCCTCAGTAGGATTTGCTCAACCTCTTCACTAAAACACTGAGCCAAAACAGACTTACAAAATAAACTCTTTTGTAATCCTATGACTAACTCTAATCCTCTTTGTATCAACTAGCCTCTAGTTAATTTCTACAGATTTCAAGCTAACTCTAACTTGATCAATTTGTACCTATTACAATTGCTTAAGCTGAAAAGATACAATGTTAAAACTCCTACTACAATCAACTAGACTCAATACACAAACAATGGAACTGTTTCTTCTAGTTGAACTGTAGCCTTTGTATCGCACAACAATTCTTCTTGCAAAATATCTCTGGAACTTTTGCTTCAGATCTTGATTCACTTTAGTACTTTGTGCGTCACCTCTTTCAGCAGTAATGCATTGATTATTTATAGACTTCGTTTGTTGAGTCCATGATTCAATTCTAATCCAACTCTTCCTTGGTAAACGAGTTTGATTGTAACTCAACTTCCTTCCTCTATTTCTGTCCTAGTTGAAATCAACTTCTATCATCTTCTATCAGTTTGCAACCTTTTCGTATTAGGATACATTCTCTTAGTTCTTTGATACTCAGCAATCACTGATATCTCCTAGACTTGTACGATTCTTGTTCCAACTGCTTCATTCATATGTGTATGCTATGATGGACCTGGTTCAACTTGACACCTTTTGTCAATCTTCAAAACCCATTCAGTGACATGGGCCAACAAATTCCCCCTTTTTGATGATGACAAACTCTGTGCTTTTATCCTGTATACACATCAAACACTTTGTATATTTGTGAGCATTAATCATCAAGAACCAGGTTCATTAGGTTATAAATATCACTTTAAAATTTTTGAACAACACAACACATCTTACCCCTTTTGGCATCATCGAAAAGTTATAAAATGATACTTACCAGTTATTAATTCTTACTCATGGCCAATTTAGGTAACTGCAGGTGCAAACATGATTAATCAACACAAGAAACCAATAATGTAAGCTAAATCATAAATAGAGACATTTGTCAAAACACCAAGCTTTCATTGATTAACATGGATTATCAACACCAAAATAGATTAAAATAAAAAATAGCCAAAACATGAGTAAGACAGACTTAAAAACTGAAACAAAAGACACATGAGACAGTCCCGAACTGGGCACTTGATAGGATATGAGGGGGTAGTTCTGGAAATTCCTAAGTCTGGGGTGGTGCAGAAGAAGCAGGATTCTTGGTTTGGAGAAGAGATAACATTTGGTGTAAGACACCCTCGTTTTTCTCCTTGGCTAATTCAGCTTTGAGAGCATCACGCTCAGCTTCCACCTCAACTAAGCGAGTCTTCAAGCGAAGGATCTCCATATCCTTTTGCTCGCTTTCTTGCACCAGAGTACGGACCTTGCTGTTGACTGGTTGCTTCCGAGATGAACCAGGTTAATCTGCCGGGGCACTGACAGTGTAATCACATGACAAAAAAGTGTCCTTCCCAAAGAAATCCTTTGCAGTAGCCATTTTAGCCTTCTTTGTGGGGACTCCAAAATGATCCAGAATTGCAGTAAGGATAAAGCCATAAGGAATTGCATGGGCCTTGGTGCCATTCACCACTCTGTCCAAAAGCTGGATGATTAAAGATGGCCAATTGATCTTCTTGCCATTGTATAGGCACTCCATGAGTGTTAGATCCATGTAGTTGGCAATGTGCCTGCGCTCTTGTCTGGGCAGCAGAAATTTAATTACAAACTCAAAGAACAACTTGTGTTTAGGCTTTATCTCGCTTTTGTACACAGCCCTGGGTTCAGGCTCTTCTTCATTGTCAAAAAAGAATCTGGTGATGTTAAGTACTGAAGCCATTCCATCCAAGCAAGGCCATCTCTGCTTGGTATAGTCGTCATAACCCTCAGATGGAATGTCTAGAATGAATACCAGTTCTTGAGCGTCAAAGGAGACTTCAACTCCCCTGACCAATGATGTAACCCTTCCTAAAACCACAGTTGCATTCCCCATGAAGTCCACAACCTCATTTATGACCAGCCTGCCTTCCATGCGAAGGACCATGTCCTTCCAGCCTTGCGCTGCCAGAATATCCACTAAGTACCTCATACCCTGCTTTCGCAAATCCTTCAGTAACTTTCCCTTCAAGATATGTCTCTTGCAAAACATGGCAAGTCTGCTAGTCGAGACTTCTCCAACCTCCTTCTCTTCATCTCCACTCCATTCAGGATCATNTCTTGTTGGACCAGGTCCAACACCTCATCAACAACAATAGCCTCAACAGGCTCCCCCACTTTCGCTTTCCCTTTCTCAGCCTTCTTTATTTTGCTCTCTTGCAGAGCTTTTTCCAGCTTCTCCTCTTCTTCTCGAACAGTATTTCTCGTAGCTCGTACCCTTGGAACAGGTACACCAACAGACTCATCAGTTTTCCTTTTCTTTGAGGAAACTGAGGCTTTAGACTTGATGGACTTTGGAGTTCTTCTCTTCTTGGGGTTGTATGAGTCCCCCAGTTTCTTCAGTCTCTCAGCCAAGGTTTCTTCCCCAGAAGAAACACGTTCATCTATCTCCTTCATTAGCTTTTCTAATCCAGCAGCAGCTTCCTCAACTTCATTAGTTCCCCCTATCACTACGACATCATCTTCAAGATTCTCAAGAATGGGGCCACAAATTTCAAGTGTGGAACCATCCTTCCCAGGTCCCCTCACACCTGCATCTCCCTCATTCTCAAGAATTTTCCCAGTTTTTCTTTGCCTACTTGGCACTTCCACATCCACCACAGACCCTACCAGCACAAATCTATTTCAGAATTTAACACAGAGGTAACTTCAGTATTACCTTTCTCAGCACTGGACAAAGCAGGTGCATCGTCTTCATGTGTTGATTTGAACGATTCACTGGACAAATCTGGTTTGGGTTCTTCTTCAGCCTGTAATAAATCTTCCAAGAACTTTGCTCGTGAACCTGAGGCCACAGATTTTCGTGCAAGAACCTTGACACGACGGGGTTTTGGTGTTGGGGTAGGGTTTGGTGTAGGTTTAAGAGCATCATGGTATTCAGGGGTTTCAGTTGTCTCAGAGGATTCAGAACTGTAGACCGGTGGAGAATCAGACTCATATACTCCCTCATCGTAGTCACGATTTTGAGAATTAGATGAAGCAGACGACATGGTATTTAATATTTGAGAGAAAAAGAAGAGAGGGCAAAAGGCAGTAGAGATTTGAGTGTTGAGTGACTTGAACAGGGTTCGTCTATT
>ML258774.1:0-10939 GCA_005239495.1 Nicotiana undulata | reverse complement strand
ATTAAATGGTAAATATGACAAATACATCTAACATGGAAAATATTACTAAATGCAGGACTTAGTGTAGTAGTAACATAGCCTATAGCATTAGTTTACTAGAAGCATTATCCATTGAAACTGCCATTATTTTATCTGTAATGCAAAAATATCTACAAATATCATGAACTGTCTTAGCAACTTACCTGTGTGACTAGAAGTAATTATTCTATAAGCAATAATGCGCTTTTGCATTATCCATTCCTCATCAACCCAATGAGTGGTAACAGTTAAATAATCACAGCCATTGCCACTCTTACCAATATCTGTAGTAATAGAAATGCGATTACTAATATGAGTAAATAAATAGCGCAAATATTGTTCATATTCATGTTTATATTTATAAATATCAGACTTTACAGTTGTGGGAGGCCATCCTTTATAAGTAGGATTTAAATTTCTTCTAATATAATGGACAAAGTGAGGGTTAGAGGGAAAACTATATGGTAAGCCCACAACAGTAACCATTTTTTCCAATTATTCACGATCTTTATTTGGATCGTAATATAAAATGCCACCGGTAACAGTGTTAATTCCCGGTTGAACTAGATTTGACCCGGTACTAGGGTTAACCTGAGTACCTACACTTGTCCCCTCTTGGTGAGCTTTCATTTGTTGAAATTTAATTTTAGCATCAGGGTGTTTCAGTATGTGTGTACTCAAACTACCCGTACCCCACGGTGGTCATTAAATTTATGAGACATCAAGAGGCCACAAGTTTTACACTTAGCCTTATTTTGATCTTTTAGTTGAGTAAAAAAATGCCAAACAAGAGATGTTTCGGCTCGTTTACCACGTTGTCTATTAAAAATAGGGGTTACTACAGGAGGGTCATCCGGGGCATTATTTGAATTATTATCAGTTTGGTTAACAACAGGACTAGTAGGTGTATCATCTAAATCGGGTTGAGTTTCATCTAAATCATCATTTTCCTTATCATTTTCATAGATAGTTGGATTACCATAAAGAGAATTCATATGTTTATCATTTAATTGTGAACCTGGTGTAAGATCATGTATAAACTAACTATCGGTAAATCGAAAACAAGGGTTATCACTATCAAGAATAATAGGTGGGGGGGGGACGAGTAACATGTCTACGTCAGGGAGCCGGGGGAGTAGTAGTAGCTTGCCTACTAGATTCACCAATTTTAGATTTTTCCTTACCACCAAATATATTTTTCAAAGAAAAGTCCATATTAATTATAAGAAAAACAAATTAAACAAACAAAACTATAATATTAAAACTTAAGAGTTGGAACGAGTTAACCGAATTGACGAACAACTTCTTGAAAATTGTATAATGGTGAAGACTTGAAGACTCGGATACTTCAATTCACCAACTTCACAATTTTTCACAATTTGCAATAAAGTAAGCAATAATAGAAGAAAATTAGAGAGAGATTGAGAGAGATTGATGATTTTGTGAGTAAAAATGAAAGAATGAGGGGGTATTTATAGTTAAGAAAAGGGAAAAAGTGTAATTATAAAAAGATTTGGGTTAAAACAAAGTTTAGGGGCCAAATGGCTATTTTTTAAACAAGCCAAACGGCTATTTTAAGGGGCCAACGGCTAGAATTTAAAATTCTGACCGTTGGCCTTTTTTAAAACAATTTTTTTTTTAATTTTTTGACCGTTGGGCCCGCTTGGCCCGGCCCAGGACCGCCTGTCGGGCCCGGGCTAAACGGGCCTGGACTCACGGGTCCAAAATCAATACCCGGCCCCCCACGGGCCTAAAGCCCCCCAAGCCCGAACCCCCCGCGGGCCGGCCCGTTTAGCCTGCTAGCCTGTTTAGCCCGCGGGCCCCGCCCACCTGCCAACCTTACCCTGCATTCGCATCTTGCATAAGGCTACCCTTCTGCCTTCCAACTTGCATAAAGCTACCATTCTGCCTTCCGAGACTAAGCATTGTCTCCATGTGCATCTGCTCTTTGCATAAGGCTACCTTTCTGTCTTCCATCTGCATAAGGCTACCCTCCTGCCTTCCAACTTGCATAAGGCTACCATTCTGCCTTCCGAGACTAAGCACTGTCTCCATCTGCATCTGCTCTTTGCATAAGGCTACCTTTCTGCCTTCCATCTACATAAGGCTACCCTCCTGCCTTCCAACTTGCATAAGGCTACCATTCTGCCTTCCGAGACTAAGCATTGTCTCCATCTGCATCTGCTCTTTGCATAAGGCTACCATTCTGCCTTCCGAGACTAAGCACTGTCTCCACTCTTGCATGAGGCTACGTTTCTGCCTTCCGAGGTTAAACGCTACCTCCCTTTGCATAAGGCTACCTTTCTGCCTTCCGAGACTAAGCAATGTCTCCATCTGCATTCTTGCATAAGGCTACCATTCTGGCTTCCGAGGTCAAACGCTACCTCTCTTTGCATAAGGCTACCTTTCTGCCTTCCGAGACTAAGCACTGTCTCCATCTGCATTCTTGCATAAGGCTACCATTCTGGCTTCCGAGGTCAAACGCTACCTCTCTTTGCATAAGGCTACCTTTCTGCCTTCCGAGACTAAGCACTGTCTCCATCTGCATTCTTGCATAAGGCTACTATTCTGCCTTCCGAAGTTAAATGCTCCCTCCCTTTTCATAAGGCTACTATTCTGCCTTCTATCTGCATAAGGATACCATTTTGCCTTCTGAGGCTAAGCTCTGCCTCCAATTTACTTTTCGAGACTAAGCGTTGTCTCAAGCACTATTTACTTCACTTTCCTTTCGGGCTAAGCTCTGCCCTTCAATTCGCAAGACTAATATATGTCTTGTCAGCATCATACTATTGCATTTACATGGGCTAAAATATCGCCAATTTGTCCAAAGGCGTCATCGTTCGGAGGCACCATCTTCATAGCCCGAGAACACCATGCCATGGCCTGAGGATCCTTTTTGATTTTGCATATCATTATTCAAAGGCTTCATGGTTCGGAGGCACCATCCTCATGGTCCGAGAACATCATTTCATGGCCTGAGAATCCTGCATCAATCAATCCATAGCCCAGGACGTCTTGGTCTAAGGACGTCATCCTTAACCGTCCGAAGACAGCATTCATAGTCCGATGGGAACTTGCATCATATTTAAATTATGCACAAATATTCTTGTCATGTAATCCGGCGAGCAACGGTCGTCCTGGCGGGAGCCGTCCCGCTCCAGTTCTCCTAACCATTCCCGTAAGTCGTTTACTCGTCCAACCCTATAGGTTGCATCCGTTCTTGTAAAAACTTCATCGGTATACTTCGCCGAATGACTCATGAACTACATACGGTCTGATTCCTGTAAAATCAGGGATATGTAGGAAACTCAGAAACCAGGGTGCGACCTAAATCTCTTCAAACCATTTCGCTAGGTCAAAATTGGTCATCATATCTTTACCCCACAACTCTTTCACCTTCCCGGGTAAAGAGGGGCAGTTGTTGATACCCAATTTTTTCTCAAACTATTTTTTAATTTTATACATATATCTTCAAAATCAAGTTTTGTGATAATTGGTATTTTTCCATAATTTTCCCATGCTTTTATCAATTTATTTCTAATTTATCCGGCACTTTTATATCCAGTAATTAATTATAAATTGTATTACAAATAATTTCAAAGTATGTCTTGGTTTAATATATCATTTTAGGTCCTATTAGGATTTAATTATTTCACAAATTAGCCAATTTGGCATTATTTGGCTATAATTACAATAGCTTTGCAATCATAGCCTAATTATACATTCTATGCTATTTTATATCAATAATTAGTCATTTTATATTTTAAATACTAGTTAATCACCTTAATTTCACCCATTTATCCGTAATTTCATTTTATATAATTATTAGCTATTTTTATTAATTCTTTATCTATTTTTAACGGGTATTTAACTAATAGCCACCTTTAATTCCAATCCTAGCCTAATTTTACCCGGACCCCAACCCAACTAAATTAGCCCAATAACCTAAGCCCAATTCCTAAACTACCCGACCCAATCCCCCATTTCAATCTGAGCCGTTGATTAATTCAAATCAACGGCCCAGATTGAAACTTACCTAAATTAATCCTAAACGACCCCCCCCCCCCCCTTCTCATTTTCCCCCGTCTCTCATTCTCTCATATTCTCTCTAGTTCTCTCTAGGTTCTCTCTAGAACTTTCCACCTTCCCTCCTCTCCAATGGACTCTGTCAATCTTCTTCGGCCACCTCCCTCGCTGGAAACCATGGCCTCTCACCACTTGCTAGCCTATGTATCCTCTTATGCTGGCTTGACACTACCTTGAGGTCCTCAAGTGGACCTGGAGCGGTTCAACTCCCATCCATGGCCTTTCATGCTTTTTTCCGGCCATCTACGACCGTCTAAGTAAGATTTCTTCATTTTTTGGCTAGAACCAGTGGTTCTTTTGCCGATTTTTCTTCTCTTTGGGTTGTCTCCGTGAAACCCTAACCACTATCGCTTGGTTTCTTTAGATCCGTAATGGATCTTGGCATATTACGGGCTATTTTGATGTTTTCCTTAAAGATTCTCCGATTTTCCTCTAAAATGACTCTTCGTTTTCAAACTAGGGTTTCATGACCCCTTTTTAAATAATTTTCCTATGATCTTTTCAATGTTATCATAGGGTTTCTACTGTGTTTTAGCGATTTATTTAAGTTTCTCTCTTTTATCTGAGTTGTTGTGCTGAAATCCCTAATTTTAGACCTAAACCCTAAGTCCCTGACTTTGTCTTTAATAATATTTGCATATGTGCTTGCGTCTCATGAGCTTTATGATTCTATGAGATTTTACCCTATGTTTCTCATCTATGTCTTTGATTTTTCTTGCTTTTTTGCATACATCAATGATTACTCTGTAATTCATGTGAGTCCCTAATTTCGTATGCTTTTTACTACCAGCGTTTCTGACTTCTCGCCTATTTAATTCGTGCTAATTGTTGTTATTCTTACTCGAATCCCTGATTCCCTGGGATTAGTATCTTTCAATAATCTCCTATGGTAATACATTACTGATTTTAACCTATGAGTTATTTCCTTGCCTTATTTTTGGTTGACTATGCTATCACACGGATTCTTATGTTGTTTCCTTAATTGGAACAATGCTGAACTTAGTCTCGATTGCATATTTGTCCTATGTGCTGAAGTTATTTCCTTGTGTGGTATTTTCCTTGATTAATGTTGATTGCCTATAATTAGGACCTCACTCGAGGATACCCTTATTGATTTCCTGATTTTGAATTATCTCTTGCTTTATTCTCATGCCTAATATTGTTGTCAAACTGATACGTATATATTTTCCTTAAATAGGATTATGAATTTGGTCTTACTTATGTGCTATATACTGCATTGTGCTTATACCATCGGTCTATATGGTTTCCTTTCCCTATTGGTATCCGTTTGAATATTAACACCTTAATTAAAGGGAGTATTGATATTAATGTGATTCTAATTGATGTGCACTTCCATAATTTTGTTGAACTGTTATTTATTACCTTATTTGCTACATATTTTCAAACTATATATATACCCTACTCTTTCATTAGGCAACAGACAAACTAATATGGTTCAATAGCTCTCTCTCACAACTAAAACCCTATATTCTCTCTTTTGTGCTACTTACTATTACTCTAAGTTAGTCGGCTGCAAGACAAGGCTAACTATTGCGCATCTCTTATTTCCTACTTTGTGTTACTGCCTTCACTCAACTGGTATGTCCTAATTCAAATTTCAGTTCTCAAACCAACATGTTTCTATTACTGTTACAATTCATTATGTTTCTGATATGCTTTTATTTACTATTTTGGTGTTCAACATTTAACTAAAATCCTGAACTCCATTCACATGTTAAGTTATACTTTATCTGTCATAACCAGCATGTCTTCATGTACTTGATACATGTTCTTATGTGAATCTCTCTATGCCCATGTTTGTACATTACTTTGATTAAGGCATACTCTACTGTCTTAAACTATTTGGTACTGTTATGTTAGTTTAATCCTATACTATGCTATACCCCAAATCCCTGAACCCCCTTAAGAGCTTCTATCCTATACCTCTTTCTACTTCTGCCTGTTATATGTTTATTACTCTGTACCTTATGTGTCCCCAATCCCTCACTACCTTGTTTGTGTTTGTTAAACTTGTCTTGGTATACTGTTCTGATCCTAAGATGAATGTGTTTTGACTGTCTTACTCTTTGTCAAGCTGTTTTACTGAATAAAGTCCTTTTTGCAAAACTCCCTTTTTTTAAAAATCAGTCTTTCTTGTGTAAAAACTGTTTTCCTACTCAACATCTCTTTCAAAACTATGTCAAGCACTCTCACTCTACTCTTAGACTTATTAAGTTATTCCCCCTTTGTGTGAGCATTGCTTTGGGACCCTTGAGCTCCCTCTGAACTTTGACACGCTAAGGCTGGCCCTTCCACACTGCACTTACTCTCTATTGTGGCTATGAAATCTGGGTGCGAGCACTGCCCGGGATCCCTTCATGTCCTTAGGGAACTCTAACACACCCGAATTATGAGAAAGGCTGTGAAACAATACTTGGCATTGAGGACATGGAGATCTGGGCCTATACTGCAGGCTCCCTATAGATAGCTTCTTATTTTCTATTTCAGTTATTTAATTCATATTCAATGGTCTGTAATAATTATTTGTAAAACAACTCCGGGGTTGGATAGTGAAAAAGGGGAGGGTACTATGTATGTTGTAGCATAATCAGGGGTAGAAACCATGCTTCCTAGGTTTACTTTCTTCTGTGTGCGATAGACTCCATGTTTAGGTATAACATATGCAAAACATGCCATACATTAGATATGATGCTCCCTAGGTTCATATATATTGTTTTCTTTCAGCATCTCATCATTTGTTGCATACTTAGAAATCCTGCTTTAGGTAAACAACATTAAAAGAAAATGTCACTTCTGCCTATTCTGAAACTGTGCATAATCTGATGTGCATTTAGAAATCCTATTTAAGTTATTCTACATGTTGTTGCATTAGATATCATGTTCTAGGATTGCAGTCGCCTAATTACACTTAGTCTAACTACTGAGTATGAAAAAGTTCCCCTGTTCTAACAACTGGTAATTAATCTCTGTCTATTATGCCATACTTAGAACTGCATGCTCTTAGGTATAACAACCTAAAACTGTCAACAAATCTGAACAACGGTTTCATATGATCCCACGCCTAGGCAAGCCTTAGGTAATCAACCATAAGAAATAAAACTGGAATTGTCTTTTGTGACCATTGTTTAACTGGCGGCATGTTTAAAACCAGTAGGCAAAACTAGTTAGGACTTCCTCTCTGAGTTATGCAATAAATCTGTCATCTCTGTTGTCACCGCTTAGATACCATGTTTAGGATACAAATTAAACCCAGACCTAAATTGTGTTTGATTCATGCTGATTATGTGCATTATTTGTGGAGGTCTTTGAGCCCCTTTTCTGTTTATGTGTTATTCCCTATCTATAGTCCCATTTGTTTCTTTATGTGTCGCATTAGTATTTTACCTTTAAACCTAAGGGTCTGCCTAGAACCCCCCCCCCCCCTATAGGATAGAAGTCCTAAACTCCTCCGGGACTAATAGGAAGGGACGGGTAACAGCATGCAATAGAGGTCGTGACCAACACTCGCTTTAGTTACCTTCACGGGGTGGGAAAGGGTAGATATGGACATGATGACCGGTGCGCTAATACCACGTGTAGCCCCTCTTTGAGGAGTGTCATATCGGGTATTACATTGATGTGATCCATATTATAACAAACCTAGGATACCCCCTTACTCCCATAGGCACGCTTAGACTATAATCCTTTTCAAAGATCCATTAGTTATTAAAAAGTTTCAAACTTGTGACTTATATGTGCCTAGGCTACGAATATTTCCAAATCCCCTATTATTTGGACCTTAATTGTTTACTTGCTAATCGTACAAATTCACAAAAGCTATTTGGCTGGGAAACACACTTGTGGATCATGAGGGGTGCCTAACACCTTCCCCTTAGGATAATTTCAAGCCCTTACCATGTCTCTGGTTATCAAACTTAGTTGTAAATGAACCCCAATAGGTGCCCTAATGCACCTTAAAATCGTTAGGTGCCGACTCTTCAAATAAATAAACCCCTTTCCCAAAAGGAATGAGTTGTCCCAACCAATGTCATAAACCCTTTCAAACCGGGCCCCGAAAGTAGTGCTTGGAAAAAAATGGGGGTGCGACAGTTGTTACCAGTTTGGTAAGGTTTCTTGTTTCGGCCCACAGGTGACATCTTTGTGGGTCTTTGGATTGGTTTTTTTGGCTGTCTCTGTTCCTTAGATCTGGAAAGTTTCTTCGACTTGATTGGCAATGAACTAAGATTCGCGCCGTAGAACGACTCATTTTGTTCCGTACTCGAGTTCTAGCTTCAGATCTGATCTCAGCTTCGTGTTTAACCTTGCTATTAGCCGAACCTGGCACCTTACGGACTGACGACTTACTTCGCCCGTTGGGATCTCGAGTTTGAGTCCCAGTTCGATCCAGTCTCGGGTGCACAAAGATGACGGAAACATAAGCCACACCACAAGCATACAGGCGGGACAAGTTTGCCATTTCAAAAAATTACACAACAGGTTGTCATTCCTTTCTACGAGAGAGAAGGAAATATGCATAAGGTATAGATTGATATTTATCATTAGTATGGTAATAGGATTTTGGACGTGCTCGGTGCGTAATGGTCGTGGTCCTGATCTTACAACTTGCGCTCACAACGCACTAGAACTATTACTATAGCACAACGTAGTTTTCGTATAGATATCAAACATAACTTTGATTTCATGCAAGGATCTAACCTTGGTTGGTTTGGCTATTTCGAGCTTGCCTACAAATTTCTCAATTTTGCGTCTGTAACAAAAAGATGAAGCTACCCCATGAACGGGAAATAGAACTAGGAAATAATGTAGATCTAGGGGAAACTAAGACTTTGGCTAGAAAATTCCCACAGACGGCGCCAAATTGTTTGACTAAAAAGGTTTGAACCTTTTGATTAAACTAATCAAAGGAGGAGATAGATGGTAAATCCCAACCAAAGATAATTAACTCTAGATTAAAAGTCACAAGCAGGAGTAAATTAACATAGTTGAACTTAAAGATCGGTTATAGTCTCGACCAAGTTTCATAATATAAGAAAAGATGGCAACTTGAATAACATCAACTAGTAATGGAAAGTAAATGAAGGAAATGATTCACCCAATATGGGGCGAGACAGATCTCCGTTTATTTGATAAAGTTGAACTATATATGAACACAAAGATTCTAAGATCTTTCTCCCTCTTGGTGCAGGACCTGAGGTGAAAGACCTCCCTTCTCTAAGGGTGGTGTGTGTGTATCTTAGAACTGGTCCCCCTTTGAATCACTCTCTCTCCTAGTATTTATATGAAAAACTTTCATTACCCAGCGGCCCTTGACCAGAGTGCCTAAGTCCTTTGAATATCCTGTAGAATAATCCTTTAAAATGTCTGAGCACTTGCCGGTATTTTTCTTCTTATGCGCGACTTCAGCTTGATCGACCCCTGATCGTTCTTCTCTAAGTCGACTTCTTTTACTCAGATTTTGACCCATACAGATACATCGGAGGCCTTTGAAAACCCGACCCCCGATTCCCATGATTATTATTGTTCCAACCCCATTGTGATGACCCAAAAGGTCATCTTACGTAAATTAAACTATATCTGTGTTCCAAGGCTCCAAGAGCCTCCGTTAGTCTCACCTCAATATGCGTGCGCAGCCCGGGCGTGTAGCCAGGAAGCTATTATGTGAAAATTGGATTAAAATGAGTTTGGATAATTAATAAATGAATATAGTTGACTTTGGTCAACATTTCTGGTAAACGGACCCGGACCCGTGATTCGACGGTCCCGGAGGGTTCGTAGGAAAATATGGGACTTGGTCATACGCCCGGAATCGAATTCCGAGGTGCCAAGCCCGAGAAATGAATTTTTAAAGAAAATTGTTTTCTGAAAATAATAAAGGATTTTGAAAATGAATAATTATGTGAAAACCGTGTTGCCAGGCCCGTATTATGGTTCCGGAGCCCGGAACAGGTTTATTATATGTTATGTGACTTATCTGTGAAATTTGGTGTAAAACGGACTTGAAATGACGTGATTCGGATTAAAAATGGGAAATTTAGAAGTTTATGAAGTTTAAGAAATTTCTAAGAGTTTTGAGGTTTAATTCCGTGTTCTTGATGATATTTTGATGATATAAAAGCTTGAACAAGTTCGTAGGATGTATTGGGAGACGTGTGTGTTTTTGGTTTTTAGACCCGAGGGCTCGGGTGAGTTTCAGGTGGCTAACGGGATGGTTTCAAGTTGGAAAATCTGGTGTAGGCTCAGTTTTCTGGTGTCTGGTGCGGGCTTTAGTGCGATCACACACGAAGCCCTGCGATCGCATAGGCTTAAGGGGAGGGGTGGTCATATTTCTCTATGCGATCGCATAGAGGGGCAGTGTACCAGGGTGGGGTGGGGTAGTTGTTCACTGCGATCGCATAGAGATGTCCGCGATCGCATAGTGTGTAGGTGTGATAGGGTGGGGGCAGGGTAGTATCTCTCTGCGATCGCATAGTTTTGTCCGCGATCGCAGACGCCTGGTCCGTTCCCTTCCGCGATCGCATTCACCCTTCTGCGATCGCATAGTAGCACAACTTCAAGCTCTGCGATCGCAGCCCCTTTTCCGCGATCGCAGAGGACAAAATCGCCCAGTTATTTTAAAGTCCTAAAAATAGAATACTCAATACGGGAACTCCTTAATTTCAGTCCTCTCCTCCATCCTAACCTCCATTTTCGAGCCTTGAGTCTACTTTTCCTCCATTGCTACTCGGGTAAGCTTCGTAACCTCGTTTTCTTCCATTATCCATCACTAATCACTAGAAACCTAGGCTTAAACTCATGAAATCAATTAGAAAATTGG
>ML258771.1:0-15888 GCA_005239495.1 Nicotiana undulata | reverse complement strand
ACACACGTGGTGTATATTTTGGGTTGTTGGATGTACATATGTTATGCGACATGCCTATTGGTTTATTTTTCGCACTTGTAGTTTTATTTCACATCACTGCCATTATCATGTTTATATCTGTTTAAAATTGGTTAAAAGATGAAATTTGCGTAACGGTGAATGGTAACACTTAGTGTTTCTATATTGGCTGGCCTAACTTCGCCGTTGGGCGCCATCGAGACCTGAATCGAGATTTGGGTCGTGACAACGTGGTATCAGAGACCTAGGTTAACATAAGTCTCACGAGTTACGGGCAGGCCCAGTAGAGTCTTGCGGATCGGTACGGAGACGTCTGTACTTATCTTCAGGAGGCTATGGGGTGTTAGGAAACTTCCCTTTATTCATATCTTGTCGTGCAATCTATGACGTACTCAAACTTATTCTTCTATTCTCTCACAGATGGTGAGGACGCATGCATCCAATGTTCCTGGTCCGGGAGAGGCCGCTGCCCCGGCTGCCCAAAGTCGGGGTAGAGGTAGAGGCAGAGCACCTGGTCGAGGCAGGGTACGAGGGCGTCCCAGAGCTACGCCAGTGGCATAACCAGAGGACCGTATTATGGAGGAGCAGGATGAGGTGCCTCCAGTAGCACCTGCTCTAGTGGATTTCATGACGGGGTCAGGCTTCCAGGAGGTCATGGGCCATATGCTGAGATTCATAGACACTATGTCTCAGGCTGGTTTATTTCCAGCCGACCCTGCTACTTCTCAGGCAGGAGGGGGAGTCCAGAATCCTACCGCTCAGGCCATAGATCAGGCAGCAGCAGCCCGTCATACCCCGGGCACACCTCCCATGGGAGGGCTCCAGCCCGTAGTAGCAGCCCCAGAGCCCAGGCCAGTTGCAGCGGGTGACCAACAGAAGATGTTTGATGATGGACCCGACTTCGCCCTCCAGTCTTCGGGGGTGAGCGGGGAGAGGATGCTCAGGATTTTATTGATAGGTGCAGGGACAGACTGCACAACATGAGGATTTTGGAGTCCCATGGAGTGGATTTCACCACATTTCAGTTAGAGGGCAGAGCTCGCAGGTGGTGGCAGTCATATATTCTCAGCAGGCCAGCAGATTCTCCTCCTGTCACTTGGGATCAGTTCGCTCAGCTATTTCTAGACAGATACATTCCACCTTCTGAGAGGGAGGAGCTACGGGGTCAGTTTGAGCGACTAGAGCAGGGGCAGATGTCAGTGACTGATTATGAGGCTAGATTTTCCGAGTTGTCTCGCCATGCCCTTATGATATTGCCTACTGATGCCGAGAGGGTGCGGCGGTTTGTGGCAGGCTTGCATCCAGGTATTAGGGCCTCTATGGCCAGAGAGGTAGAGATGGGTACCCCATACCAGCTTGTAGTCGAGATAGCTCGACGGATTGAGGGTTACCGTATGAGGAGCAGGGAGCAGGGTCAGCCAGGTCAGCAGGACAAGAGGGCCAGGTTCACAGGTGACTTTAGGGGTGCTCCAGCTAGGGGTAGAGGTCAGTTCGGAGGCGGCCAGTTCAGTAGGCCTTCATATTCAGCACCTCCACTACCTCCCAGGGGTATTTCAGCGAGGCCTCAGTTCGGCACTATTCCAGAGCGTTCCTATCGTCCCCCAGCCACCCAAGGTGCACCCAGCAGTTATTCCAGTCATCAGAGATCCTCTAGTTCCTATTTTAGTGCCTTACCAGAGGGTTCACACCGCCATCCGGCTATTCAGGGTTCTTCCTCTTTCGGGCAGCGGGTTGTAGAACGAGGAGGTTGTTTCGAGTGTAGGGAGCCGGGTCATACGTGGAGGTTTTGTCCCAGGTATTAGGGAAAGGCAGTGCAACAGAGTTATCAGCCTAGGAGTTCAGCACCAGCAGCCCGGCCGCCTCGAGGTGGAGGACAGGTCGGCAGGGGTCGTCCTAGAGGGGGAGGCCAGTCAAGAGGAGGTTAGTTAGTTCCTGTTCACTCTGGGGGAGTTCAGCCTTCATGAGCCTTAGCCAGATTTTATGCCATTTTGGCCAGATCAGATGTAGTGGCCTCAGACGCCGTAATCACAGGTATTATCTCAGTATGTTGTAGGGAGGCGTCGGTACTATTTGATCCAGGATCCACGTATTCATATTTTTTCGTACTATTTGCTCATTTTCTGGATACCCCTCATGAGTCCTTGTGTTGTCCTATATATGTGTCCATTCATGTGGGTGATTCCGTGGTGGTAGACTGAGTCTACCGGTCTTGTGTAGTCACTTTCTGCGTATTTGATACCAGGGAAGATCTTTTATTGCTGGATATGATTGATTTGAGGTTATCCTAGGCATGGATTGGCTATCTTCTTATCATGTTGTGTTAGATTGCCATGCCAAGACATTCACTTTAGCCATGCCTGAGTCGCCTAGACTAGAATGGAGAGGTTCTTCTATTAGTGCCTCCAGCCGGGTTATTTCCTTCATAAAGGCTCGGCATATGGTCGAGAAGGGTTGTTTGGCTTACCTTGCTTATGTGCGGGACACCACCACCGAGTCTCCTACCATTGATTCAGTACATGTTGTTTGAGAGTTTCCGGATGTGTTTCCTTCGGATCTTCCAGGCATGCCTCCAGATCGAGATATTGACTTCTGTATTGATTTGGCTCCAGATACTCAGCCTATTTCCATTCCCCCTTATCGTATGGCTCCTAAGGAGCTAAAGGAGTTTAAGGAGCACCTTGAGGAGTTGTTGGTTAAGGGGTTCATCAGGCCGAGTGTGTCGTCGTGGGGTGCTCCAGTCTTATTTGTGAAGAAGAAGGATAGGTCTATGTGGATGTGCATTGACTATCGCCAGCTTAATAAAGTGACCATCAAGAATAAGTATCATCTGCCGCACATCGCTGATTTGTTTGATCAGTTACAGGGTGCTCGAGTGTTTTCCAAGGTTGACTTGAGATCGGGTTATCATCAGCTGAGGATTCGGGCTTCAGATGTTCCGAAGACTGCATTTCGTACCAGATATGGCTATTATGAGTTCCTGGTGATGTCCTTTAGTTTAACTAATTCCCCAGCAGCATTCATGGACTTGATGAATAGGGTATTCAGGCCGTATATTAATTCCTTCGTCATCGTCTTCATTGATGACATTTTGATTTATTCGCGGAGCCTGGGTGAGCATGAGCAGCACTTGAGAGTTGTGCTCTAGACCTTGCGGGAACAATAGTTGTATGCTAAGTTCTCGAAGTGCGAGTTCTGGTTAGATTCTGTGGCATTTCTGGGGCATGTGGTATCCAAAGAAGGTATCAAGGTTGATCCTCAGAAGATTGAGGCGGTTCAGAGTTGGCTGCGTCCTACTTCAGCTACAGAGATCAGGAGTTTCTTGGGCCTAGCAGGCTATTATCACCGATTTGTGGAGGGGTTCTCCTCTATTGCAGCCCCACTGACCAGATTGACTCAGAAGAATGCCCTGTTTCGGTGGTCCGACGAGTGTGAGGCGAGCTTTCAGAAGCTCAAGTCAGCTTTGACCTCGGCACCAGTTCTGTCATTGCCTTCCAGTTCTGGGATGTATACTGTGTATTGCGACGCTTCACGCATCGGGTTGTGGTGTGTGCTGATGTAGGATGGAAGAGTTATTGCTTATGCTTCGCGATAGCTGAAGGTTCATGAAAAGAATTACCCTGTGCACGATTTGGAGTTGGCGGCGATTGTTCATGCTTTGAAGATATGGCAGCATTATCTATATCGCGTATCTTGTGAGGTCTATACTGACCACCGCATCCTGCAGTACTTGCTTAAGTAGAGGGACCTTAACTTGAGGCAGGGAAGATGAGATCGAGTTGTTAAAAGATTATGATCTCACTATTTTATATCACCCGGGCAAGGCGAATGTAGTAGCAGATGCTTTGAGCAGGAGGGCAGCGAGTATGGGTAGCTTGGCCTACATTGCAGCTGAGGAGAGACCTTTAGCCTTGGACATTCAGTCCTTGGCCAATCGCCTTGTGAGATTGGACCTTTCAGATCCTCGTCGAGTTTTGGCTCATGTAGTTGCTGAGTCTTCATTGTTGGGGGAGATTAAGACTCGACATTTTGATTATCCATGCCTTGCAGAGCTTCGGGATGCAGTGGTCCAAGGCAGGGCCAAGGAGGTTACTTTAGGCGAGGATGGTTTCTTGAGGCTCCAGGGCCGTTTATGTGTTCCTAATATTGATGGCTTGAGGAAAAGAATTTTAGAAGAGGCCCACAGTTCTCGGTATTCCGTTCATCCGGGTACGACGAAGATGTACCGTGATTTGAAGCAGCACTACTGGTGGAGGCGGATGAAGAAGGATATAGTGCAGTTTGTGTCTAGGTGTCTCAATTGTCAGCAGGTCAAGTACGAGCACCAGAGACCAGGAGGCCTGTTTCAGCAGATGCCCATTCCTGAGTGGAAATGGGAGCGCATAACCATGGATTTTATGGTTGGGTTTCCTCGGACTATCCGGAAGGTTGACGCGGTTTGGGTCATTGTGGATAGATTGACCAAATCGGCGCATTTCATTCCTGTGGCTACTACTTATACTACGGAGAGGCTGGCCCAGATTTACGTTCGGGAGATAGTCCGGTTGCACGGTGTGCCGGTGTGCATTATATCATATTGAGGTCCTCAGTTCACCTCGCACTTCTGGAGAGCATTGCACAGTGAGATGGGCACTCAGATAGATCTCAGTTCTGCATTTCACCCTCAGACTGATGGTCAGTCGGAGCGTACAGTTCAAATTTTGGAGGATATGCTCAGGGCTTGTGTGATTGATTTTGGCATTCAATGGGACCAGTTCTTGCCTTTGGCAGAGTTTGCATACAATAACAGTTATCAGTCCAGCATCGAGATGGCTCCATTCGAGGCTTTATATGGTCGGCGATGTCGTTCTCCTATTGGGTGGTTTGAGCCTGGCGAGGCCAAGCTATATGGTACAGATCTGGAGAGAGATGCCTTGGAAAAGGTGAAGATTATTCAGGAAAGGATCTGCACAGCTCAGTCCAGACAAAAGAGTTACGCAGATCAGCGGGCGCGTGATGTAGCATTTATGGAGGGAGATAAGGTTATGTTGAAGGTTTCGCTGATAAAGGGCGTTATGAGATTCGGGAAGAAGGGCAAGTTGAGCCCCATGTATTTAGGCCCTTTCGAGGTGTTGAGGCAAGTCGGGGAGGTTGCTTATGAGCTCGCTTTACCTCCCGCCTTATCTAGAGTTCATCCGGTATTTCATGTATCCATGCTCTGGAGATATCATGCCGATTTCTCTCACGTGATCGATTTCAGCACTATTCAGTTAGATGAGAAGTTGGGTTTTGAGGAGGAGCCAGTTGCTATTATTGATAGGTAGGACCGCCAGTTGAGGTCTAAGAGAATTTCTACCGTAAAGGTCCAGTGGAGGGGCCAACCAGTCGATGAGGCGACCTGGGAGTCCGAGGACGACATGCGGAGCAGGTACCCACAACTATTCGGCCCTTCAGGTACGATTCTACGTCCGTTCGAGGACGAACGTTAGTTTTAGAGGGGGAGATTGTGATGACCCAATACGGGGGTCGTCTTATGTGAATCTAATTATGACTGTGTTTCGAGGCCCCAAAATCCTCCGTTAATCTCACCTCGATGTGCGTGCGCAGCCCGGGCGCGTAGCCGAGAAGCCTTTATGTGAAAACTTGGTTAAGAGTTAAATTTATGATAATTAATTGAATAAAGTTGACTTTGGTAAACATTTTTGGTAAATGGACCCGGATCCGTGATCTGACAGTCCCGGAAGGTCCGTAGGAAAATATGGGACTTGGGCGTATGCCCGAAATCGAATTTCGAGGACCCAAGTCCGAGAAATGAATTTGTAAAGAAAATTATATTATGAAAATATTAAAAGCTTATGAAAATGAACCTTGATGTAAAACCTGTGCTGCTGGGCCCGTATTATGATTTCGGAGCCCGGAATAGGTTCAATATGTGTTATTTAAGATATCTGTGAAATTTGGTAAGAAACGGCCTTGCATTGCTTGGTTTCGGATCAAAATGAGAAAATTGGAGTTAATGAAGTTTTGAGGATTTTTAAAGAATTTTAAATTTGGCTTGGAATGTGATTTTATGTTCCCGAGGTCCAAATGAAATTTTGAGACCGGGAATAGTTCTGTTATGTCATTTATAACTTGTCTGCGAAATTTGAAGTCATTTAGAGTAGTATATGCCGGTTCGGCGCATTGAAGTGAATTCTAGAATTTCAAGTTCTTAAGTTTTGATTCAATTTGGTTTTGGGGTTGAATTCTGAGTTTCGTTGTTGTTATTCAGGTTTCGGAAGTTCGAGCGAGTCCGTATCATGAATACAGACTTGTCAGTGCTTTTGGACGGGGTCCCGACGGGCTTGGGTGTGTTTTAGACCCCCGGGAGCTAAGTTGGAAAAACCAGAATTTCTGCTATCTGGTTTCCTTCTCTGCGATCGCAGAAGGTGGGTTGCGATCGTGGAGAAGGATTTTGTTGTGCTGTTGATTGTTCTCTACGATCGCAGCTTCCCCCTTTGCGATCTCAGAGGTCTGGGTTCCACACCTTCGTGATCGTAGCCTTTTATCGCGATCGCATAGAGTCGCGTTTGGGCCGGGTGAGTTTGTTCTTCGCGATCGCAGGACCTCTGCCGTGATCGCAGAGGTCTGGCCAGTTGGCCTTCGCGATCGCATGCCCCTTGTCGCGATCGCAGTTAAGGAATCCCTGGGCAGTTTTATAAAATAGCATTTTTCCTCCATTTTCATATTCCTCTTCAATTTTTTAGAGAGCTCTTCAAGGGACCTTCCACCACTGTTATTGAGGTAAGTAAATTCCATAATTTTACTAGTTTCAAACATTAATTCTTAGTTAAATTCACTATTAAATTATCTAAAACCATAGAATTAGGTAGTAATTTTAGGGTTCTTGAGGATTTTGTGATTATCCGTATTAGGCCATGAATTTAAGTATAAATCACACATTAATGATCCTTAGGCTATGGGTGATTGATCCCTTCGAGAATTTTCGGAATTTGAACATGCGGGACCGGGGTTGGAATTTGGAAATTCTTCAAGAATAGCGATTTTAGTAAAATAACTAGGGTAATTTCCCGCATTGTGCATGCATTGATGTTATTGTATACCTTTTGGCTAGTTGCGAGTCCTCGGGTGTAGAGTTCGGAGTTTCGGGCGCAAATTGTGGTCCGAGGGGTAGATTCGACACGAGGTGAGTCTCCTTTCTAACCTTGTAAGAGGGAATTGTCCCCATAGGTGATGTATATGCTATGTGTAAATTGTTTGGGGGCTACGTACGCGCCAAGTGACGAGAGTCCGTACGTAGCGGCTATTATTGTTATGTCCGGGTAGTTAGGCCCACATCGTGCATTATATGNATGTACTATGAAATTATGTTTTCCATAGTGTTATTTCTCTGAGGCTTTATGGAAAAAAATTGTTGAATGGCAAGGAATTTGTTGTGGAAAGTAAGTATTGAATATACATGGGATCGGGCCGTACGCCACGACAGTGCTGAAAAGTAATTGAATATATATAGGATCGGGTCGTACGCCACGACAGTGTTAAGAAATTATGAAATATATGGGATCGGGCCGTACGCCACGGCAGTGTTGAAAAGAAATTGAAATGAATATGGGATCGGGCCGTGGCGTGAAAAGAAATGGAAATGAATATGGGACCGGGCCGTACGCCATGGCGAGTGTAGAAGGTACCTTATGAGAGAGGGTTGTACGCCACGGCGGATCTAAGAATTTGTGATTATTGTATCGTTCGGTGGTCTTACCCTTAAAAGTGCTTTATTGTTTAGTTCAACAATTTTTTGGATTTCTGCTTTTGATATATATATACTTGTTGCTTATTTCCGTGACATGCCTACTATATTTCATTATATTCTATCATATGTTATTACTGTTGGACCTTTGTGAGTATCGAGTCGACCTCTCGTCACTACTTCTTCGAGTTTAGGCGGGATACTCACTGGGTACATATTTATTTAATATGTACTCATGCTGCACTTTCTTTTCTTTTTGTACTTGACTGTACAGGTTAGGAGGCTGGTACGTCTGATTATCAGGCCGGTGCTAGATATTGATAGCGTGGTCATACTTCACGGTGAGATGCTTTCCCGGCGACTTCCTAGCAGCACCCTGGAGTTCTTTTCTTATATTCTCTGTCCATTTAATTCAGACTGAGACCCTGTATATACTGTAGTCATTGTATATTCAGTAGTTCCCTGTGGCACTCGTGACACTAGTTCCTGGCACACACATGGTGTATATTTTGGGTTGTTGGATGTACATATGTTATGCGACATGCCTATTGGTTTATTTTTTGCACTTGTAGTTTTATTTCACATCACCGCCATTATCATGTTTATATCTGTTTAGAATTGGTTAAAAGATGAAATTTGCGTAAAGGGGAATGGTAACACTTAGTGTTTCTATATTTGCTGGCCTAACCTCGCCGTTGGGCGCCATCGCGACGTGAATCGAGATTTTGGTCGTGACAATTGATTTGACGATTGATCAAATTCAAGAAAACTATGCAGCCCAAGAAAATCAAGTCGGATGTGCTATTCACGGATCTACTGCTGATATCACTGACTCAAGAAGCAACTCCGGACTCTTATTGAGAAATATCATTTCCGGATCAAACTCTATCAGGATCAAGTCATCCTTTATCTGGACGATCCCTAGTTTATCATCAATTAGAATGAAAATGAGGTAAGCCCGACTAATTTAATTTTGGCTTAATAACTTCATTGATTACTTGTAGAATGGGACTTTACCCACAGACAAGCACACTCTCGACAAATCTGAGTGTGTCTCATCCGGTACTGCCTTATTGAAGAAGAACCATATTGAAAAATATTCAAGGCTCCAAAAGCTAAAATGCCACATGTATCAAACAAACAAAATATATGATGCGAGAAATCTACAAAGAAAGCCGTGAAAATTACTCGGGTAACAAGGCAAGATAGGGCATGGTCCTCGACAACATTTTGGAACCTCTGTAGTTCCCGGCCAGAGTAAAAAATAAAGAAAGAGCTCTGGTACCGTCTCTATGTTGTAACTAGACCATTTGAAAGTCCATCAATAATGGAACTGGCTATCCTATCCGAGATTATTAAACTGGGGACTGTCAAATTATGATTCTAGTGTTTGAGTTCTCATACCTCAAAACTCAAACACTAGGGAGATCACTTATACTTGAAGATTAGTCAATCCGACTTGACATTTTAAGAAGTGATTCAAACAATCGATTGCTTTGGGAGATAAATTTCTAAGAGTATTCCGACATTATTTACCGCAATCTCAACTCAGTCAGTTGTATTGCTCATATCAAGCATAAAACACTTCAAACAGTGTTGAATGAGATCTTCAAAAATGCATATACTACTCTTACACAAAAAGGATCAAGAACTCCATGTCGAGTCAAGAATCCCACGATAACAAACGAGACTTTTATGTTCAAGCCAACATAAATGTATGCAACTATGCCATCAGAATAAAGTTCACTTTGAGCAAAACACATGGCTTATATTATGTCCAGCAACGACCATTCAAGTTAAAAAGCCTTTCTTAATGGCTAATTATATTATGACTCGGATCGATTATCCGAACATCTCAAATATTATTTCAGACATGTGTCCCTCTCTACTCGGAAGTATGTTCATATACTCCAATTTTGATTCAAAATTCAATCAGATTTAATGTCTCTTCAAGACGAATCTACTAAGATCTATATTTATTTGGGATCAGAGTTCCCTCAGACTCAATGTCTTACCGAGATCAATACTCCATAAAATCCTACCAGGATTAATACTTCCACATACTAAAATTCTACTCAAATCAATCTATCCTCTTTTACGCCTGAATGAAAAGGAGACGTCCTTTTCATAGCGTTTGAATATATAAAAGGGCCTCTTTTATTTAAAAGTTAGACACCCAAGGGTGCAACATTAAGACATCGCATATGTAACGATGCATCCAAATATATATTTCAAGTCTGTAAGACTAAATATGAGCACTCAAATAAATTCATAAAGTGCCATGAAAAGTTAGTACTCGGATAAAATCCCTAAAGTACCAAATGATGATATTAGACCCGACAGACACGAGGAAGTAACTGAATTCCCGATCTAGGTCCCAACCCTTCTGATGAAATAAAAAGAGTTAAGCAGTCATCATCTAAAAAGTATAATCCTTCGAGTCCCGTATGTAATTTCCTTTTCAGGAAATGGATCACATGGAAGGAATAGTCAAGTGCTCAAGATTTCATTCTTCAAAGCTCAAACACTTGGGGGACTATACATGTAACGACCCGGTCTGTCGTTACGTAGAACCTGCATTATTATTGCTTTATTGCCTTGTCATGGAGTGGTTATTCTATTATTGATGCGTTAGAGTTGATAGGCTTGAAATCAGAATGGTTAAATGAGATTTCAGTCACTTAGTCCTTAAGAATATCCTTAAAAATGGGAAAAGTCAACTAAGAGTTGACTTATTGGTAAACGACCTCGGAATGCGGATTCTATGGCTCGGATAGCTTCGTTAGGTGATTTGGGACTTAGGAGTGTGTTCAGAATAATTTTGTGATGTCCGGTGTAGAATTAGGCTTGAATTGGTGAAAGTTAGTTTTTGGCGATTCCGGTCGGCAGTGGAAAATAGGCTATCGGGGTCGGAATGGAATTCCGACAATTGGAACAAGTTCGTAATGTCATTTTGGACTTGTCTGCAAATTTTCAGGTCAATCAGAGTTGATTTGGATAGTTTCGGCATCATTGGTGAATTTTAGAAATATCAAAGTTCTTAGGCTTGAATCCGATGCAAATTTGGAGTTTTGATGTTAGTTTGGGTGTTTTGAGAGTGCAACTAAGTTTGAATGATGTTATGGGATATGTTGGTAAGTTTGGTTGGGGTCCCGAGGGGCTCGGGATTGATTTCGGGTGGTTAACAGGCATTTTTGGACTTAAAGAAAGAGCTGGTTTTCTGGTTTTTGTGCAGCAGGCTTTTGCTCTCTGCGATTGCGTAAGGGAAGTTGCAATCGCGTAGTTCAATCGTGAGGGGCAGCATTTTATTCTCTGCGATCGCATAAAGGGGTCTGCGATCGCAGAGGTTGAGCAACGTAGGTACCGCGATCGCGGGACTAAGGTCGCGATCGCGTAGAGTACTCTGAGGGTCAGGCGAGTTTGTGCATCGCGATCGCGTGTATTGGAGTGTGATCGCGTACGTTTGGTGAACGGAACAGCGCGATCGCGTGATTGAGGTTGCGATCGCGTGAGTTTAGGACTCATTGAGTCACGATCGCGTGGCTTATGCCGCGATCGCAATGAGTAAAGTGAGGGCTGGAGAGGTTTGTTCTTCGCGATCGCGTGAGGACTTCCACGATCGCAGTTCATTAATCACTGGGCATATTTAAATTAAACCCTCCGCGACTTAAACCCTTATTTCACTATTTGTGTACGGGCAAGGAGCTTTTTGGGCGATTTTTGAAGNTATGGGTGATTATAGACCATAATCTCAGCCTTTAATTCATGAAAAACAGTAGAAAAACAGGATTTTGGGGCATGAGATTATGAGACCTTCAAGAGTCGATTTGAAGGGTCAAACGAACTCCAATTTTGGTGTTCTTTATATGTACGGATCCGTGAGAAGATGAAGAACACTTTTTTGTAAAAATTTCTGAGTTTCGGGATGCGGGCCTGGGGGTCGGGTTTTTACCGGTTTCGGATTTTGAGTTAAATTTGATATTTTTCAATTGGAAATTATTCCTTAAACATATGTTGATGATAAAAATCTGAACTTGGTAGATTTGGAGCCTTCGGAGGTTGATTCGAGAGGCAAGCGTGTTGCGGAATAATTTCGGGCTAGTTTTGAGGTAAGTAATGTCTTGAAATCCTGTCCTGAGGGTATGAAACCCCGGACTATGCACCCTTTCACGGGTTTTGAAATAAAAAGGTGGAAACTTTGGAACATGGTTCCTATTTAGGGCGACTATTGAGTTGCGAAACCGATTTTTAAGCCTTTGCTTAAATAGTATTTATACATTATGATATGTTTTGGGCTGTAAGCCATGTTTGGGGCCTAGTGCCGATTTGTTTACCCCTTGGGGGATGTTTTTACTATTTTCCTCACTGCTATGTTATGATTTTTCACTCAGTCTTTTCTGTGAAATTGTTTTGACACTCAGAGTATTTTGATACTACTTCTTGAAAATGAAATACTGTTTTTGGGTCGAGAACCCGGTATATTTATGGCCTGAAGGGCAAATTGAGAGTGTCTGACTGAGTGAGGCTGCTGGCCTATATTGTGAGGATGATATGATATGAGTGAGGCTGCGGGCCTATATGGTGTGTCAATTGTGCCATGTCGTGGCTTATTATTGCGCTTGCGCTGTAGGAGCCCATCCGGAGTCTGTAACACACCCGCAGTGAGCGCCGGTACCGAATGAGTGATGACCGCGGGGCTTATGAAGAGTGACTGTGAGGATGCCTGATGGTAAGAGTGACTGTGGGATCGCCTGATGGGCAGAGTGATTGTGAGGATGCCTGATGGGCAGAGTGATTGTGAGGATGCCTGATGGGCAGAGTGATTGTGAGGATGCCTGATGGGCAGTGTGATTGTGAGGATGCCTGATGGGCAGAGTGATTGTGAGGATGCCTGATGGGCAGAGTGATTGTGAGGATGCCTGATGGGCAATGGTTACGATAAATGATTTTGGCCCGAGGGGCAGTTTTATGAAAGATTTTACTGAGTTTTCAAACTATGATTTACTTCGTTTTCACACTGGTTTTACTGAGAATTTTACTGAGATATACTGATATTGCACTTGTTTCGAAGGTTTTTCTGAAAACTGATTTCGAACTCATTATTTGATGAATGTCACGTGGTGACTTGGTGTTTTACTGGTTTGTGGAATTGTGTACATGTTCTGTGTGTTTATATTACTCAGACTGTGATTTATTTTCATTACTACTGAGTTGGCGTACTCATAAAGACTCCCTGTGCCTCTGTGCACAGATCCAGGTACTAGTTCGCAGCAGTAGCTGACGCAGTTGATAGCAGCATTTCACGGGATTTCGAGGTAGCTGTCCAGCGTCCACAGCTTCTCCATTTCCCTTCCTTATTTAGTCTTAGCATTTGATTCAGAGACATATATTATAGTTTTAGCAGAGTTAGTTTATTTATTCTTAGATGCTCATGACTATTGACTCCAGTTCTTGGGAGGTTTATTTAGAATATTATAGGGACGCTAAGACTTAATTATATTATTTATACTATGGTTGCATGCTTATTATAATTGTGAACTGCTATAATTGAATAAACACGTACTAAGGTGATGGTTGGCTAGCCTAGTTCCACGATAGGCGCCATCACAACCAGTTAGGATTTGGGGTCGGGACAAGTTGGTATCAGAGCTCTAGGTTACATAGCACTCAACAGTCATGAGCAGGTTTAGTAGAGTCTTGCGGATCGGTACGGAGACGTCTGTACTTATCTTTGAGAGGCTGCAGAACTCTTAGGAAATTCTCACATTCTTGAATTCTTATCGTGCGAATCCATTTATTCAGCCAAAGGCGTAACTCTTAGAATTCCTTTCATGTATTCGAATGCGCACACGAGCGCTTGGTATTAGTTGTGCGTCGGCGGCTTGTGACTTCCATGGGTGAGATGTGATTTTTAACATGTTAATAATGGGCCATTGGGAAGGACTTGAGGCTGGATTTTGTATGTGGCTTGAGTACTGCGATTTCATTTGTGTGAGCACATGTGTTGGGGGACTTATATGTCCGTGTTGTCCTTATTGATGAAACCTTGTGACTAGATAACTACGTGGTGCGTGTGCTTGACAGTTAGATGTGTTCAGGTTATTTGATTGTGACAAAATGAATTGGCAGGAGATGTGGCAAGAACCATTGATTATTTGCCTTCTGTATTGAGTTATAATATGGGTTCGAGTTATGAGTAGTGAAGGACCTCTCGGGTAGTTAGTTGTGGAGTGAAGTGGGTTTTTATGTTATGTTATGAGTTCATGTGATGTCTTTTGAGCTGACCAATGCTCCAGTAGCATTTATGTATTTGATTGCCTGTGTATTCAATCGTATTATAACTCCTTTGTTATTGTATTTATTGATGGCATCCTGCCGTACTCTAGTAGCCAGGGATAACATACTCGACATTTGATAAAGGTATCACAAGGATATAGGGAGGAGAAGCTTTGTGCGAAGTTCTCCAAGTGTGAATTGTTGGCTCAGTTCAGTAGCATTGTTGGGACACGTGGTTTCCAGTGAAGGTATCTATGTGGTTAGACAAATGTGAGTAGAGCTTCCAGAAGCTTAAGAATTCCTTGACCACATCCCCAGTGTTAGTATTGCCATCAGCTTCAGGTTCGTATACCGCTTAATGGGATGTCTTGGGGGCAGGCAATGGTTATGTTCTACTATAGGAAGGTATAGTGATTGTGTGATAACTATGATTTTCGAAAGTGTATAGGGAGATATCTTTTGGGGTAAAGCAGGCAAGGGTATTTCCTGCGGGTTGTCTTGAGGTGTGTGACCCTTATGTTTATCTGTAGCAAGTTCTTTTCTACCAGTAGATGATGTATGTTATAATTTGAGTTTAGCTCGCTTGTGGGAGTTGGCATGATCATTACAATGGTTAATGCGAGATTTGCATACGGGTTGAGGGTTAGATGGCCTGGGCCATATGAGCGTATGAAGGATTTAGTTGTATCCCGCCACAGTATGGTGGCAATGATAATGTGTGGGCATCGTGAGTTATTGTTTTTCTTGATCTTTGGCTTTGAGCCAAGTGGGGGAGTCCTCTAATGATAAGTTGATTATACGATTATGTGTTTTATTGGTTTCAGTTCGAGGTATGTTGGTGAATCAGTTATGACCTACAGAGGTGGAGTCTGGGAATGACTCGACTGATGGAAATTTCTTCGATACAGGTTATATGTACCGATCGATGATCTTCAAGGTGTGAGAAGGGCTAGAACTGAGATTTACGGGGAAGGTGTCAAGGCTTGTGGTGTATTTGCATTATCATGGATTCTATCCATCAGTATCAGGAAAGTGAAGGTAATGACTTTAAATTCGCAGGAAGTCTCTTCAGGGTAAGTATTTCTAATGTGGTGCATTTGGGGATATTTGAGAGAGTATTCAACTGCTTATGAGCGTTAGACGGTATATCTTAATGCTCGAGTTTCGTGTGGCGAGTCTGGATAGAGAATTGCGGTATTATGGCAAGAAGAACTATCAATTCAAAGGTAAGTCAGAAGAAACTTAGATAAATAGGACAGCTTGGTAGTACGTCGAATCGGCATGATAAGGGATATGGTTAGTTCTTTGGGTGTTTATAAGGTAATGAGTTGTTACAGGTGTTTCTTAGCAATTCTCTTGGGATTTGGTGGCATGCGTAGCGTAGTTGAGTTAGAAGGATTCAGTCCTGCCGGTTTGGAGTTGTACAAAGGTGATTTAGAGAATCCTTGATGGTTTCTACCACGGTTAGATATATATATTTTCTATTGGCGTGAGGGCCATGTGATATATAGTGATTTTGCTTCTAAAAGGGATCAATGGAAAGTTTTTGGCTAGTTGGGTACGCAGTTGTTTGTGGCTTAGAAGGGAGCATGAAGTTCCCATATTTATCATAGGATTGCATGGCGTATGCGGTATTTTGTGTATAGTGGAGAGTGGCATATGTGAGGTCACAGTTCAGTTTTGGAAGGAAGGTCAGAAGTGGCAGTTTCAGATGATTAGGTAAAGGATACCACTATTGGGTGGCTGGATGAGAGTATACATTCATAAACAACAATGTGTATGGCAATGTGTTTGAATAAGGATGCTTTATTGGTGTTACGACGCTCTCTTGTTGGATCGACTGCTGGTATTCAAGGTTTCTTGGTGACACA